>JARVGQ010000474.1:16784119-16794349 GCA_031762355.1 Hypsolebias martinsi | reverse complement strand
TATTATTTTTTTTTTTAAGCTATCAAAACAAAAGGCTTAGCTGTTTTCTAAAACAAAATCCAGGAGGACTAGGATTTTCTTTCCTACTGACCTCCTGAGTCCCCAGCTTTAGATGAGGGAGACAACATCTTTTTAAAGACATTGTAGAAGAAGAACTGCAGTCCAGCATAAGGAAACACTGCCAACAGGGTTGGAGAGAGGCCACGGTAGAACGTCCACGGTCCCTCAGAACGCCACATTGTGGACACGGCGTGCCACAAGTTTTTGTACACCTAAAAAGACAGAGGCTGGTCATTGGCTATAAAAAGCATAACATACTGAGAATGATAATGGTTTGTCTTTCAACTACAGTACAGAACATAAAGTAAAGATTTGTCACTGAGTCGGGAATTAACTCCTTTGTATACCAAACATATTCCACAGTCAAATGTGAGGCCATCTGTCCGACACATGAAGTTTGGACAAAACATTGTCATGTAACACAGTGGACAGTGATCCAGAGCAGAGCAGCAATCCTACAATAGAATAACTGAGGTCTAAAGTAAATTTTAATCTGAAAAGGGGCTGGGGAAAAAAAAGAAACAAAAAATGGCTGAGTATTCCTCAAAGAAATACAAAGCATCCACCACCTTTCATGTCAGACTTTTGAATGAAGATCATTTTTTGATACGAAGAGGCCGTTATAGTTTGATCAAACCTAGAGAATGATGAGCAATCTCATGCAATAATCTACTGGCACAGTCATTCATTCATTCAACCTTTATTTAGACAGATTAATCCCATTGAGCCTCGAGGACTCATTTAAGCATCTGTTGAGGATTACTTTACTATAAAAAAATAGCTAAATACTAGAAAAACTGCTAGTATCAGTCATGATGTAGCAGCCATCATGAACTGGGTTGACTCCAAAAGTTAATCAGTCGTTAACGCGCATACAAAGATGAGTTTCTAAAAAATATGTCCAGTGGTTCATGAGATATTTTGCTAACAGGCAACTGGGGCTGATGCAAACAGTTAATGGGAAGTTTCCACAAAACAGAGAAATATTCAGTGCAGTGATAATCTTGGGGATGATACTCCGCTAGTCCTATACCAAATTGTAGTTGTTAAACTGGCTGAATCATAGCATCATCTGTGTTTCTTCACAGTTGGTACAGAATCAAAGGCAAAAACGTTATTGCATTTTTGCCTTCTGCAGCAGACATTAAAGAATCAAACTACTGTACTAACCCAGCTGAAGAATGGACTTCAACCAGATTATAAAACTCTAAACTAAACTTAAGAGGCATCTGGATAAACAAAAAACCTTGCAAAATGCTAAATAAATCTAAACTTTTATATAAAAAGGTGGTAAAAATCTATTTACACTAAATAAGAAGCTGATTAGGCCTCTTAAATTCTGTGCTGTTCATCTGCTCCTGTATTTATTAAAATCCCAGGGAAAACTAGATGACTGTTTTAGTAGTATCAACGTGTGAACTATTAACGCTGAGGAAGAAATATGTACTTTGTTTTTACTAAGCCTAAAAACTGTCAGTAACAGAGTAGCAGCAGTGCGTCATGTTCTACCTTGGGTTCTCCCTGAGCAGCAAAGCGTGTCCTCAGTGTGTCCAGAGGCTGGCAGGCCATTGTAGCTGAGCAGGCTGCCAAGCCGCCACACACAAAGTGAACTCCTGCTGTCTGACTATCATACGGTGTCGACTTGTGAACCACCTTGGTCAGAAACTCAAAGCTCACAAACTGGGAATAAAAAACATACAACAGATTCAGTGAGGTTGTTTATTCTGTCGCTTTAACTTGCAGTTTTCAATTCATAATCTCTACCTGAACGGCCCCATAGCAGATGGAGAGGAGCTGAGCTGGAGTGTGACCCTTCCAGAAAGCAGAGAGGCCCTCCTCGGAGTAAATGCACAGAGCTGCCTGAAGTATTCCCCAATATTTCCCCATGGGCCTCCGTGAAGATACAGGCTCTATCTGCAGCTGTGAGGGACAGGGTTTCACTGATGAGCACACAGGACGCAAAATAGCATTGTCACCTGCTTGTTGTAATGTGAATTAAATCATCCTGGCTGGTTTACAGCTTTACTTGCAATATAACATCCAAGCCTAAAACTTTTTCCAAGTTTCATCAAAGTTTGCGTAAATCATCTGTCACCACCTGCTGGTGCAGTAGTGACTGAAAGTGTACTATTACCTGAAATCTTATTTTAATGACGTCAAAAGGGCTGATGAGGACTCTGGTGGCCATGCCAGCAGCTGAGCCTGCGATGGCTGCTTCCTGTGGAGAAGGAGCTGCATCCTGAGCCCGGGGGTCATAGCCCACCATCTCTCCACAACACCCCTTAACACTAGTGACAGAAAAAACAAACCTTCAGATTGCATAACAATAAGTTTAATAGTCAATGTGGTGTTGTAGGTTGCTGTGCAAGTTTGTCTGTGAACAATATGGTGTGGTTTGTTTTTTATTATTTAGGTAGCAACAATGGTGGAGGACAGTTGACTTGGGTCAAGCTAAGCTAACATTAGAGTAGCTGTTAACTTCGTAGCGGTAATAAGAAAAAAATGAATAATGTCTTTACCTTGTAGTATAAGACCTTCATGAATTTAACCGCAGCTTCAACATTGTCACCAAGCGCATGGAATTCAACTATAATATACTATAATAAGACAAGAACAACTTCATATACAGCTCGACAGGTAACAGCCGCTAACGTTACATTACGCATGCGCTTTCTCCGTCTTTCTGAGAATTACTTCGACAAGATGGAGCACTTCCACTAAAAACCACTCATAACGTATCTAACTCCGCCCCGTTTACGAAACACCCAGCCCCTGTACAGATAAATTTGATTTAAATGTGACTGGATTATTTTGAAGGTTAGAACAAATATTGTATTCCTCCGGGTTAGACTCGCTGAAAATAGAAAGAGAGACAAACCTGAAGACCCTGAAAATACGTCACATCCACATTATGGCAAGCCCATGAGGATAATAATAGTGACGATTTACACTGCAACATTGTAAATACTGTACAATAAAATGTCCTGGGTTTGGGGCCTTTTATGTTGTATTTTAGGAGCTAGAGTCTGATCACAGGACTAGAGATTGGGAATGTACTGTAAACACGTGTAATACTAGACTGAATCAGTCCGGCTTGTCTTGTCGGTGGACATTGATGCAGCAAGAAGTCTAGTTTGTTGTTGCGCACTAGAGGATTTTTTTGGCCCGCCCACTCTCTCAGGAGTAAAATGTTTTTGTTTTTTTTAGCGTCTTGAGCAGCAAAAGGGGGATTTCTTGAATCAAAAGTCAGCACCAGAAACATTATCTAAGACTAGTGTTTTGGTTTTCATTTACCTGGAGAAGGCAAAACTTCAAAACTTGAAATAAGGCCGTTTTGGGGGGACGCCACACCCACAATATGAGCAACTTTCGGGGGTAGTGATTTATCTTTACCCTCATATTTCATCTTTGAAAAAGGTTGGACGCTGCGTGCTTCTGGTGGTATGGTCGACTCAGATGCGTTAAGTTAAAAAGGTACATTTTCTCACATGTTTAATAATTCTGTGTTAATTAATCAAAGTACGTTTTGTACCAGGTGGATATTTAAAAAAAATATATATCCGTTTCATTCTTTTGGTGGGCGGCACTGACGATGGGTTGATAGGCTATAGCAACTGTGTCGAAGCACCCCAGCTAGCAAAAGTGCAATTTTATTATAGTTGAGAAAATTTTATGTTGTCCTGTTAGCAATACACAATACTTAGACGTAACTTAGCGTGTTCTTCCGGTTCAAATGTGGCTAACAAGTAGTGTTTACCATCTCACAAAAGAAAAACTTACTTTGAGTATTACTTGGCATGTAGTTGCCAAAATCCCTTGTATCCCTCAGTGAATGGGCTGCAGGTTTGATGACTCCACAGGATTTTGTGTTTTGCTGTCCCAACAGCTTGTTTAAAAGGCTTGCACTCATTTTGCATGGGGAAAAAATAGATCTGTAACCTGAAGCCCACCACCCTTGTTCTACAGAAATTGTATTAAAAAGAGTTTTATCTTCACAGTGTGACAGTGTAAATTATCTTCTACCTAAAATAATGGAGAACTCCACTGACGACTACAGAATCCAGTCATTTGACCCGGACTCGCAGATATTACTGAAAACTGCCTTGAAAGGTCAGGATTTAACTTTACTTGTTTATAAAACTCCAAATATTTTGAATGTCATAAGTAGATTTTAAGACCTACGTATAGATGTATTTTTAAATTAAAAGTTTTTGCTCTTTAAACATATTCTAAATAAATGTTCTTACCGTCAGACCCTAGTTCAGTGAACCTGGAGGTCGTGTCCAGCATCATTGTGGATCAGTCCTTAAAGGATGCTGCATTCTGCAAAGAGTCTGGACGGATTTGTTACACAATTGTGCAGGTTGGTGCTTTATCCACCTTTCTGTTTAGGAAACTGCATCAAAATATTTCTGGAAATAATAAAAGTCCCAGCCTTTCTTGAAAGAGTGCACATCACCCGCCACAAAGGGCAACTCAACATCACACTGGATTATCATGCTAACATTTGCTTCATCTCCTAAAACAACTCTTAAATCAGCGTGTATGTGGACATTTCATCTGTGCTCCCTCTCTTTGCGAGTCCTGATTGCCTCCTGATTTTGTCCAGGCTGAGGCCAACCAAAGTGGCGGAAATGTTTTCAGAAAGCACCTGTTGAACCGACTACAGCAGGAGTTCAACCCGCGTGAAGAGACGAGGGCGCGCTCGCTGCAGGAGTGGGTGTGCTTCGTCACCTTCATCTGTAACATCTTCGACTACCTCAAGGTAAGAGCAGGAGGTGGAGGTAGCTTTCTTACTTCTTTTACACGAGAACGTTCACGTTATATTCATCTGTATTTTGTTCATGAGGTTTGACTTGAAATGTTTTCATATGTCGTCTTGTGTAGTTATTTACTGCAATATGTTGTCAGTGTATCAGATATAAATCTGAAACATTTAGCATTGTCATGTCAAGTATTTCTAAAATTGTAGCTCACATACATTTTCTTATTTTCAGTAGCCCAACAAACATGATATTAACCACTATCATAACACATCTTTATAGGAATAATTTCATTACCTTTCATTGGGTCACTGTTGATATTTGTAACCATTAGCTAGCCTTTTACTGCTTTTAGCTTTACCTTATGCTTCTTTTGTTTTTGGCTAGCATTTTGCGGCTTTTAGCTAACGTTCTGCAGCTTTTAACTAGGAAATTTTGTTGTTTTTAGCTTTACCTTCTGGCTGTTTTGGGTAAATCCATTCCCACTTTTAACTTAAATAACTCCTTTTAATTTCCAGCAAAATTCAATTAAATCCATTCAGGTCAAAATGCAGTTTCTCTGATTAAAAGAACATTTATATGTTTTAAGGCTGGCTTTATTACTCTCCAATGATGTTTACTCTCTCAAAACCCTGATTTCATGAAATAATCAAAACCTTCATACTATCTTGACTCACAAAACATCTGTTTAATCCACTTCCCTGCCAGCAGTGTCAGACAGGATGCTGTTGTAACCGTTTCATCTGAACGCATGTTATATGAACATGAATTCTGAATGATCACTATTTGTATGTATAACTGATTCCAGCAAATAACACTCCAACCTGGATCATTCAGACTAGTAGACCATAAAATCTTAATGAAATTAAGAAGCAGCAGTTTAGCTTTGTCATGAATGGAACCACCTGGTGGCAGCATTTACCTCATAGTCTTCTGATCCTGCAACAATTAAACACAAGTTGGTTTCTTTTTCTCCTAATAAGAGTTTGTTTTTGTTTTTAAAACCTATAGCAAAGTCAGTGTAAAGGTGTTCAATCATATTACTGTATGATTTACTGTATGACTCTTAAGCTATTTCAATATAGTTTATCTTCACACTCGGCAAACTAAAATAAATTATCATGGATGCACAAATAAATCCGTTTGACCAAAACTGAGGAGTTTTCTGCTTGACTGGCAACAAACCTATCCAAAACTAATATGTTTTCTGGTTTTTGAATGCACCATCGCTTATGAAAGATATTGCAGGGGCATTTTTTTTTTATATATACAAATCTGTACCTCTGTCCAGTATCCTGGATATTAATAGAATCCAGTGTTACAGAAATATCTGCATCTTTATGCTTTCTTGGAGGAAAACATAGAAGGTATTTACTTTTAACGTTTCATTATGAACACACTTATTTTTAATTGTAGAAATTATAAATGTATATTTTGCATTGGTGTTTATTAAAGTAAATATGCCCGTAACATATAGGTTAATCCTTTTTTAGCAATACACAGTATGACTTTTAAACCTACCGGTATGTGAAAAGGAAGGTAAAGTTAAAAGATCTCCAGGATTTTATGTGTTTCTTTATTTATTTATTTTTACTTTGATGAAATTCATCTATTTTTGGCATTTGTTTATCTGTGGTCATCTCAGGTGAACAACATGCCGATGGTGGCGCTGGTCCATCCCGTGTACGACTGTCTCATGAGGCTGGCCCAACCAGACGCTTTAATGAACGAGGAAGAGGTGACGTTATCCATGTGTTTCACATTGATGTTAATTTTTGGGTGTTTTTAGAGCCCGACTGATATAGAAAGTTTGGCTATCGTCAGTACCGCTACTGGGAGGAGAAGGCTAATACAGTACTGATAAGCAATATACTGGCTGAAATATGTTTAGCTTTGTTCACCCCAAGAATCTAAGTAAACAGCTACTTTTAAACCTGTTTTCACACTTGAAGTCTTCAGTTTTCCTAACATGCATTCACATTTTCTATCCTCCACTATTCACCGTAAAGTTATCAAGTGTGTACCAAAAATAAAAATTAAACAAAGAAAGGCCCTTCCCTGTTCATTGTTTAAACAGTCACGGGGCCATGGTGCGCTGTGTATTTAACGTGTCTCAACTGCCTGCAGGTGGACTGCCTGGTGCTGCAGCTGCATCGTATCGGAGAGCAGCTGGAGAAGGCGAACAGCCAGCGGATGGACGAGCTGTTCTTCCTGCTGCGGGACGGTTTCCTCCTACAGGACGGCCTCACCTCCATGGCCCGTCTGTTGCTGCTGGAGATCTTAGAGTTTCGAGCCGGAGGCTGGGTGCTCAGCAGCACGGCCCACAAGTATTACTACAGTGAAATCGCTGACTGAGCCAGGCACAGAGAGGGGGGTGCTGAGCCCCGCAGATCATTCCATGATTTTAAAACCAGCAGCTTTGTTATAAAAAGCAACGTCTTACAGGTAATCTGCGGGAGGATGGTGGTTTGAAACTGCTAAAAATGACAACTTTGATTTAGCTTTATGATTTTCTGCAGTTGGTCCTGACTGAAGTGATGGTTGTGGATGTGCAATTGTTAAAAAGTTACATGCTTTAGCCACATTTTGTTCAAAAGATGTTTGTCTTAAAGGTTTATCAGAGACACTAGTTTTTTTTTTGTTTTGTTTTTTAGATCGTTCCTGCATTTGATTTTATTTTGAAACATTTCTTTGGAAGTTTACCAACTTATAAAATGTTGGGAGAAACATTCCAGTCAGGTGTTGCTTTACTTTTTATTATTTTTAATGGAATTAATTGTTAGGGATGGATTTTTCTATTATTATTGGATTTTTATTTTTCAAATATAATGGATGTTGACGTAGAAGTGAAACTATATAAAAGATTTTAGTTGAAAATTAGATTTTTTTTTATTTTTACATTTTTGTGAGGCTGACTTGTAACTTACCATTTTAATGCAGATTATTTTTTTATATTAAAACTTAAAGACCAAACAAAATGTTTAAGACTTGTTTTTACAGATCGTTGTTTTTTTAATCGCCTGTTTGGTAGCACCAACACAACATGAACATTACTTCAATCAGGGAACTCCTAAAAGGATTTGATGTAGGTTTATAGAGCAGTTCAGCTTTTTTTATGCATTTTCTCAAATAACTTTAGGTTTCATCAGCATTGCCGACAATCGATCAATTGGCAAATAAATTATGGTCAATCCTGTTGAGTAGGTTTTTGTTATTGGCCTGTAGGATGCAGGTTTGTTTCTAAGCCTCGTGTTGGAACATTCGACTGGTTGAAAATGAACTTCAGGTTTTGAAATTTGTAATTCACGTAGTTTGTATTTTCCTGCTGTATGTTCAAATATACATTTTAATAGATTTAGTTCGGTTATTTTTGGGCTTGAAAGATGTTGGGTTATTTGCGTGTAGGTGGGACTCATCACAAGGTTACTGCTCGTCCTTGGTGCAGACTACACGACACGGCAGCACATAAACCAAACATTTTGGTTTTTGGAGAAAAATGTAGGTCAAGAGTCAGAATTTCCCTTTTTTACCCCCCAAGATTCAGAATAAATGTGGTAAAACCTTTCATTGTGAGAAAGATTTTAAATTTCAAAAGCTACAGAAACTCAGCTGGTCAGATTCCAGTATTGAAGGTAAAAATAAAAGGTTTACTTTATAAAGGACTTTATTTGTTTAGATATTAAATGGGTCCAAATATTGAGAGGGTAAATATTTGAGGTTTTCTGTACATATTTTGTTTCAATGTTGGAGTACTTTTGCGTTACTCTGTTCCAGTTTTCTACGACTGAATTGTTCAATAAATACATTTGTTTAAAAAAAAAAAAATTGTTGTTGACTGCCTATATTTACTGTAATAATTAAACACACACAGACGATTATTGTACTCAGTACAACTTTAATACAAAAACAGAACTGTACTTTGAATTCTTGTACATTTTACTTTTAAGCACATCTCCCCTTCCACAGTGAGTTTTCTGTTTATTTAGTTAGAGCAGCGAAACCTCCCAACATTTCTGACAATCCGCAGCCACGTATGAATATGCAGCATTTCAGTCCCAAAATGTTTGGTCTAATACCAGCGGTAGTGGGCGTACGCTCTGTTCACTTCAGCTGTCTTGTGCAAGTCGTGCTTCTTCTTGATAACGACGCCCTCATTTTCAAAGGCGGACAGCAGTTCCTGCGCAAGTTTTTCGTACATGTGCGTGCGTCTGTGTTTGTTTTCTCTGCATTCTGTGATAAACCATTTCATTGCAAGGTAGCGACGTCTGTTGTCTGTAAGTGGGGTGGGCACCTTGTTGGGATTGGAGACAAAGATAAGATAATTACTCATCTAAACTGCTTTGCGGCTGCAAGATGTATACATTTTTTAATGAAAAACACGAAAAACTAAATTTGCCCCACTTTCATGCACAGTTATTAAAAGACTCATAAAACTATTTGTCCTGTAATGTCACAGAAGAGCTCTTAAGTTGCTCATTACTGACCTGGTAGATCTTTCCACCTCTCTCTAGCCTGAATACCCCAACAGTAGGTTTACAGTTCTCCAAAGCCTGGTGAAATATCTTGTAGGGATTACACTCGATCGCTGCTTTCTCTTCCGCTGAAGCTTTGTGATATTTCTCCACTTGTTTCGTCTTCATGCGCTCCAGTGTCTAAAAGGAATTATGTTCATTATTACTTTAACAAATGAGCATTAAGGCTCCAAGCAGTAGTGAGGATCTGAGCGATGTGTTCCTTTACCTGTGTCATAATCTCTCTAGCCAAAACCTTGTTTCCACCTTTCATCATCATGTTGATGAATTTACTGAAAAGAAGAAAATTAAATGACTGCAGTTCCTGAACTTTAGACAGAACTTTAAAACAGGCGAGACATTTTTGCTTTTAGTGGCAAAGTTGTCTTTAAATACCTGACAACTGGGTCTTCAAAAACAGAGCTGGTTGTACTGGTAGCTGCTTTGACGGGTCGCATCACCTTGAGCTCACGCTCCTTTTTCTCCTCAGCACTCAGCTCACTTATTGGTTGGCTGTAAGCCTCCTTCTTGACCTCTGGCTCTAGATAGTAAGGATTGTATCTGCTCCATCTCACCAACACCACTCTGCAGAAAAAGTACACAGATATATTTTGAATTTCAGCGGGTTCAAAGCTTTGTTCTGTTTTGTCAGAGACCAAGCCTTTATATAAAAAAAACCTAGAACAAAGGTTTCTGTTCAATTCAATAAATACTTTATTAATCCCAAATGGAAATTAAGTGTTGTCGTAACGCATCATCCTGGTTTCATTCAAGAGTTGTTAGATACTGATAGCTGTGGGCAGGAAGGATCTCTTGCAGAGAATCTGAAGAATCTGGCCACAGATACAATCCGTCCTCCCGGATCCAGCTTGCTGTCAGATCCGGCGGGCCTCTTG
>JARVGQ010000474.1:16737723-16751659 GCA_031762355.1 Hypsolebias martinsi | reverse complement strand
TAGATAGATAGATAGATTTATGTATATATATGTTTTTAAATGAAATGAATAAAATTTCTAAAAAAAAAAAAAATTATTTTGACGCCACACAGATACTTTCAAGTGAAGGTTTTCATCTGCAACTTTACGTGTCATTTCACTGTGAAATAGAAGCCATATGATTATTGCGAATATCCATCATGGTCATGGCTTCTTCTTTTTTTCCTGAGAGGGGTTTTGATCGCAAATACTGTCCTGTTTAAATGCAGTAAGAACTGTATGATTTAAATCAAACCTCCTATGTAGGAACTATTTTATTTATACAGTATTTATATGGTGGTTATATATGCGGTAGTTTCGGATTTTGCACTTTTTTTTAACGCCTACTTTCTTCCAATCTGCACCTAAAAGTTACAGCACACCATTAATTCTGTATTTTATCTAATCTGTAATGTAATTAAACTCTTAAGCTATTTGCATCACTCATGTATGTTGAATTAATGTAATATGTCTTCAAATTTGTTCACTTTACCCATTATTGTCATGGATCGCTTGTCTAAAAGGGGACTGGGGCTAAAAGAGGGTTTACTAAAGAGAACTTGTCACATAAATAACATGTTTTTATGCTTTTCCAGGGACTGTCAATGAGGCAAATCAGGTTCAGATTCGATGGGCAACCTATAAATGAGACGGACACACCTGCACAGGTAAGACTGGAGCTGATTAAAGAATGACTAGCTGCGCTAACCCATACATTTTATTGAACAAAGGATAGAGCGTAGAACTTACAGAGCGTCTGCTGCTTTCACTTTGTGTAAAGTTGGAGCGAATATGAGGATTTCAAATCACAAACCAGGGCTTTAATAATCACCCAGACAAAATGAAATGCTTATAACAAAAATAAACATGGATTCAGAATTGCAAAGCGTTTTATAAAGATGTTGAATTGCAACTGTGAGGCTGATTGACTTCTCAGTTTAACAGCATTAATCATAAAAAAATACATGCATGTGTTTTAAAACCACAAATGCACCTTATAGATGTAAAATAATGCTATAACTTCCCAACTGCAAGCCAAGTTACCCTCTGTTTAAATTGTTTTATTATTATTATTTTTATTATGAAAAGAAACTAACACTTGTGTGTAACTAATGCGCCAGTGCCGCTCCATGTGTTAGTGAGACGGAAAAATGAAGAGCAGAGGGATGTTTGACTCAAAGCGTCATGGCATTTTCGGTTTTAGGGGTGTGATTTTTCTTTATTTATATTTTAGAAAATAATATTAATAGAGTCATGGATCCATTGATCATATTTAGATAGTCCAAAAACATTGAACAAATTCTAAACAGTAAAGGGTCTCGTTCCATATTCATCACGTAAAACTAGTTTAGAAACTGGTTTTGGATATTGTGCTATACAAGCCCTAAACATTTTTTCAACATTTCACATTATGCAGGTATTCATATTATGTTGAACAAGTAAGGCATGAACTGAAGTGCTCTTTCTTTTCTGGGCAGAGCATTTAATTCTTCCATAGTCCTAAAAGGCTCAAATTTGTTTTTAGCGTTTTCCAGGTCTGATTAAGTACTGAAAAAAGAAAAAGAGCATGTGAATAAGTGTCTTTCCAGACTTTGTTTCCTACTTCATTTTCTAAAATATACAATTTGAATTTAAAAAAAATGCTCCAACACACAGAGTGCTTTGCTATTTTTAACATAGAAAAGGTGCACAGGTGTAGTTTTAGTTCACATTAAAACCATAAACCATTTGTAACAGAGCTATGTTAAGTATGTGCAACAACATATACTACAAATGCATATCATTTGCCATATGTTGCACATAAAGTAATGTATATAACTTGTCTGTAACAAAATAGTCTAGCTCAGGGGTCTGCAACCTTTGTGATCAAAAGAGCCATTCTTACACCGCCAGTCACAACGTTAAACGTGTCCAGAGCTGCAATAACCTGTGATTATCAACTGGTGGCCCATGGGCCACTTTAGGTTTGTTGGAGGAGACTTTTGTGGTCAGTAGGGATGACATTATAAAGCTATAAATACAGGATCTAATGATTTTTAACATTTATTGATATTTTTAAAATTTAGGACAAATGAAAAGACCAGATTCTTGGGGGGTTTAAATAATTAAATAAATTAGGAACTGTGCAGACCTATGTGATTTTTTTTCTTCATTGTAGAAAAAATAATTACCGTATTTTTCGGACTATAAGGCGCACTTAAAATCCTTTAATTTTCTTAAAAAATGGACAGTGGGCCTCATAATCAGGTGCACCTTATATACTACGGTAATTCTGGTTGTGCTTACTGACCTCAAACCGATTTTATTTGGTACACGGCGCTCAAAAATTTGTCAAAATGAACTTTTTTCACTTAATGCGCCTTATAGTCCGAAAAATACGCTATGTATAGAAACAAAGCAAAAATGTTGAAGAGTATTTGCAAAATAAATTACGGAAAACAGCAAAAATTAGTTATTTTTTGTTGTTTGTATAACAACTAATAAAATTCTGTTTTATGTTACTTTTGTTCAAAGCTTGAAAGAGCTGCTGCAGAAGGACCAAAGAGCCACATGTGGCTCCAGAGCCGCAGGTTGCAGACCCCTGGTCTAGCTGATATGCTGCTTTTTATTTACTCTGAATAAAATCGTAGCAACAAAGTTATCTCTCATGCAGATTGTATTGTATATTTACAGGAAAGTTTTGCTCTTAAAAATGGCCTGAGTTGAATCTGGGGGATAATTTACTTTTTAATGTGTTGACTAATTACTGTGATCAATTTATGAAGGTAATTAAATTGCACAAGCAATAAAACAAATTAACCACGGTCTATTGAGTGTTAATAAACTGCAGTTGTGAGACAAATATTACAATGTCTCTGGGGTGAGTCCTGTCGTGTGTCATGTCTTTGTGCAGGTCACTGTGCAGACTTTCAGAGCTTGTAGTTTCTCAGGCTGCAGGAATGCATGAAACTTAATCTTAATTGGTGCGTTGGAGCTGAATGTCTCCCCAGACAGATGCCAGTTACACTCGCTGCGGTTTGACGTTGAAATGGTCACAACCGGTTATTGTATTTTTTTTTTTTTTTTTTCAGTGCAAGGCAAGCCTGTCATTAAAAATGCAGTGTGCTGTTTTGAAGGCAGCATTGCCTTTTTGATGTCCAAAAACCAAAAAGATGAATTTTTTTTTAAGCACAATGTCACCAACACATAAATGCAACATCCTGACATCTGACTTTTGCTCTCGTCTCGTCACGTACAGTTGGAAATGGAAGATGAGGACACAATTGACGTGTTTCAGCAACAGACAGGGGGCCTGATTTAAAACCACCACACCTTGCCACCATTTACTTCACCAGCCGGTGACGCCCAGCGGCTGATCGATTTCAAATCGTCCAACTGTCTCAGCAGAACTCCACACCGAAGATGCTGTATAATAGTTTCATCCACGCCCCTGTTACTTTTCTGTCTTTGTGCATAAACTACATCCATACAGCCTTGCATTATGACTTTCATGCTGTATTGTGGTAGCTGCGTAGGAGCTTCCATCCCAGTTCGAAGTGTTGTTCTGAAGATGCAAGTGAAAAGAATTGACAAGACTCTTGTTTTTCAAATAATAAGCTTGGTAATTATCCAGCAAGTCTGTATTCAAGTTAGACAGTTTTGGAAATGGCTCTCACATTGTGAGCAGTTCACCTGCTTTGAGGACACAGCCAGGTTACCATTTAGTCCCTGTTATCTAAAATAAATATTTCATTTTATATACTTTTTTATATTGTACTGGATGTTTAGAATAATCGTTTTACTTGTTCACGTCAAATTTTGGGAAGCCTAAAGGGATGTTTCAGTTAAATACACATCTGTATTGTCTATTAAAATGCCTGTTAAAATAAAGTTGTCTTTTTTTCCCAAATATTCACTTGTTCTTGTTTTCATTATTTTTTTTATTTATTATTATCGTTGGAATTAATCATTTTTCCAGAAATTTCTTAAATTGATAAGTGAATTAAAATAAATGCAAGTGATATTTTATGTTTTAACGACTGCTGTGATCAATGCAGAATATGGCCTCAGGGTTGTGGGTTGTCTGGTCACTGCCACCAACAAGAGATTTGACCGATGAGGTATTGACCAATCAGAGCGAGAGTCGTGCTGTCCTGACCAATCAGAGGGAAGCTCTGCACTATCCTGACCAATCAGAGCCGACTAAGTGCTGGTGGGCTGGGCCTCGTGCTGGCACCGCAGAACCAACGGATCTGGTATTCGTTATGTTTTTTTTTTTTCTGTTTCGGGTGGAGTCTACATCCCGTCTTTTCTCCGCTAGCAAGAGAGGAGTTGCATTTCTTTTCCTCCCCTCTCTCTTAATTAGCTCGACTCTTCGCCACCGTCAAGACAGTTGAAATACCTCCCAAAAGATGACAACGACGACCACCTTTCAAGGCATAGACCCTGGTACTAAAAGCAGTTCCAGGTAAATGAGGGCAGCTTGAAGCTTTTCATGGAGGAACAAAAGAAGTAGGATGCGGGGAAGCGTTTTTAGCTAGCAAACACCTCTTTTTTATTCTGGTTGTGTTGAAAGACAGTGTAATGTAGTCTGCTGGGGGTGTACAGGCGGTATATCTGGACTGAGCTAAAAACTGTCACACAGTCTCTCTAATTGAGTTAATCTTATTGAGTCTCGGAGGCTCCACACCCGTTAGCTACATTAAGTTAGGTTAGCTTGTCAGGGGGCGGCGAGTTGAGCTAATTTACTTTTTTCTCCTTTTTTAATGTTAAAAACAAACAAACAAAAAAAAAAACGGACAACGCCTCTTAAAGTTTGACCACAAAATAACTTCTCTCGTAGTTAAAGTTACAGGCTGGGTGTTTTTCACTGAACTGTTTCTGACTGCATGTTGTGTAAATGCTTAATAGAGATTGGAGACTAATTAAAAAAAAACTAGACTTGAGGACGTTCTATGACATAGTCTGTAAGGACAGTTAGAAAACCTATTTTTAGTGCAGATGTATTATATTTGCTTAAACGTGCTTTCCTTCCTGTGACATGATGAATACCTGGATGCAGTGTTTTCTGCAGTAGAAAGAAGGTTAAGAATGAAGCAGCCCCTGCATGACTACCAAGTTTGTCGGATTTAATAGATTTTTTTTTTGGGAAATCCAATTTTGCCAGATTTTACTGTGAGCCTGTTTAATGTCGGTCAGTCATTACTCAGTTGGAGGTCGATGGCAGGGGTTTGGGTGGGGGGGGGCCTGTAAGCTTGCAAATCTTTTCTTAGCTTTTTGCTTTTGGTTCTTAAAGCCCCCTTTTCCCCCAGCTGCTGGTCATTTCTGCTGCTGTCTGAACAAAGAACTCCCCCCAAAGCAGCAAGTTCATCTGATAAGGCTAAACATGTCCACTCCTGTCTTATCAGACATGCCAGTACTCATTTTTGGCTGTGGAGTTTCTGCAAATGTTTGTACTATTTTTCTTTAACATCATTACAGTTTCATTTTAGACTAGGATCTGCTGCTAAAATCTGTTCCCCATCATAGACCATGTGGAAACCATGAGCTCATCCTTCCTCTGGCCTGGATAAGGTACAGTCTGGTTAAGGCATTACTGTCACTGCTCTGTGGTGGACATGGAAACCTGCTGGATGAAATCATGCTGGTGCAGTCTGAGCTGGTCTGGTGTGACTTTAGCTGTTTAATCTTAGTATTTTGGGGGCGATCTGCTGTTTGTTGGACTCCCATCTGCCCCTGGCCCTTGGACAGCTGCTTGGTGTGTCAGCTGATGGCTTCGGGACTCTGAAAGGGGAGTTTTCTGGAACTAAACAGGGAGGGGCTTTGAAAGCACACTGGGCTTTGCCATCTACCCCCAACTGTCCTTCAGAAGAGCAAGCTAGATGTATTTCCCTTATGGTATTTGTATAAAGCTTCTGGTAGAAGGATAAACTGCTAGGAAGTAGCTTTCTTTCATGCACTCATCTGCATATATGCTTTTTATGTTGTTCTAAAACACTGCTCTATTTTATCGGTGGGTTTCGGATCTTTCATTTTTGTTTTGTGTGAAACTGGACTCAAATGAAGCATCACATCTTTGAGTTATTCATTTACCAAAAGCGCAGTATTGATTCCAGAATCGCACACTGGCCCCTTTCCTGTGTCACTGCAAAGGAATCTCTGCTGAATAGAGGCTGCAGCTAGCTTGCTAACTCTTTGTGAGTACAGGCGACTGGAGTCAGCTGCAGGGCAGAGATTGCGACTGTCTGTCTGATGGACTGACAGGCGAAGCTTAGAGAGTGGAGGCTGTGCTGGTGCGCCTATTGGCATTTGCTATGAAAGGGTTGGGGTGGAGCAGGGGGGAAACCTTCAAATATTTAGGGGGCATTTTTATGTTTCATTCGACTACTGGTTCTTTTGTTGTTGGCCTGAAATACTAAGCAAGTACCATAATCGTTTTTGTTTCCCTCTCTCTTTCTCTTAAGGGTTCTACGACCGCCAGGTGGGGACTCCAACTTCTCTCTTGGCGCAGACGACAACACAACCCCCCAGCGCAAGAACAAAATGGCCTCTAGCATCTTTGCCGAGCCTGACGACCCTCATGCTCATCGGAGGAACAATCCGCCAAGTAACTTCCTCTGACATGCCTCTTGTTAATTTTGCATGTAGCAAATCAAAGCCACATGAATCGAACCTTTCAGGACTGCATTTACAACTTTGATTTGAATCAGGGAAACATGTACGCAGGGCAAGCTGAATCTTGCAAAGGCAGACAGAACTACCAGAAGCCTTAAGTAAGCAGAAAGGATCAAGCAATTAATTCCTCTAACTTGAGTGTGGAAAAGATACAAACTGGAGGGTTATTTAGGGTTTCTCGTTTCGGTTGTCTGGCTGGGTTTCCCACATGTATAACAGCCACGAATGCCCTGAAGTGCTAGGCTAAGGGTAATTTGAAACTAGCCTTTGTTAAATAGTGGTATAAGATCAGACTTCAATGGAAAGAATAGGTTGTGGAAAAATGAATGACTTGATGAAATGCACAGCCTTGGACAGGGAGAGAAGAGCTAATGCAGCTGTGAGAGGGGGTTTAAAAAAAAAAAAGCGAAGGGCTCTGGGATTTCAAGGTCACTGCAAATTTACAACCGTGCTGGCTTAAATGTGATTTGACATTACTGCCTCCCAGAATGTTTCAACTAAACCAAGGAAAGTTTCAGCCCGAGGTTGCTTCTCGTTAGACTCGTTTGTTTTCATCGTTTGTGACTATGGAGTGAATATTGTATTATTCAGATCATTGTTTTAATAATAAATGAAGTGCAAACAGATTCAGGTTTGCAGGAGTGAGATTCCTAAAAGCCTGTTTTCACACTGACCACATTGTAGAAATCTTGCATGGTGTATCAAATTTTTCTGGGTGTGTTCACAAACAAGAATTTGACCTAAAATCGTTGCGTTAGCCAGCAGTTGATTGCAGTAAAAGCCCTTTCCTGCTCACATTGTTTCCCTTGGTGCTGTGTCAAGTTTGGAGGAGCTTCTCAGACTTGGCCCACTTTAGTTTACACAACTGAACAGGAATGTTATTTTATAGTTGAATTATCACAGTCTATCTCTTGGTTTACGAGGGTTGTGCTCTGTAAGGCCTTTGTGTGAACTTTCGTTTCTCTGGCAAGCAGCGCTGTTTAGTTTCCTTATAATAAGTTAACATAAATGTATTACAGTATATTTACACAGAATGTCTTAAACAATCTGCAAGCATACACTTGGTCTACTACTTAAGTGTAATAACACAAAAGTACATTTTGTCCTTGAATTAAATAATTTAGAGTTAGTATAAAGTAAGTAAATTTGCTCAATTTTCTCAGAATGTTTCCCATGTCTCTAAACTGAGTGTAGAAAAAAGTAATAACATGTGTAAGACATTGGCACAGTCTCTCTCCCCTCAGCATTTATTTTGAAGTCACACAGAGTAGTGGTTAAATTTTTCCACTAGGACTCGAAATACCACTTCAAGAAGTCAATAACACCCGCAGTTGTTGCCCGTTCCTTTTACATAAACAGATGCAATGGCAAAATACCCGCATGTGGCATGCAAACCTAAAGCCTACAAGACTTCACATGTAACGTCACTTTTTAAAAATGTTGCTTAGGGAAAAGCAGTAAACATTATTACGTTTGTTGAGGGAGAAACATATTTTTAACAGAGAAATAAAACACTGCTTTTGCCTAATGTTTTGTGCTTGCAATGGATAATTGTTAATGATAACATGCAAATTATAACTGTGCATTATTGGCTAGATTTAAAAAAAAAAATCCAGTGAAAGGTTGGCTTTTGATTGTGCAGTTGTACTGGTAACAGTTTTAATCGGCTCCAAAAGCATATTTATATTCAGTCAGACTCTTCGGTAAGTTGTTCAGGGTTTTATTGGTGTGTCTGAGAGCCCTTAGCTTCCTTCTAACAGGAGAGGAAGCTATAAGTACCAGCAGCCAAACAAATGCTTTTCCTGTCTCACTGCTCTATGCCTTGGACCCATGAGATCCATAAAGTTAAGTAGAAGGCTATGTTTCCTGCTGATGATAACATGAAGCATCTCTATGTGGTCCATCAATCTGCTTTAATCCCCTCTACGCTCATATTTGTCGTTCACCGGGCAGTAAACTGATTAGACTCAGAAATATCGAGCCGATAATGAAGGGAGCTCTTGTTGAGGGATCCACTCAGAGCCGAATCACGTCCCTCCATTACAGACGGCGGCGTCTTCTCTGCGTCTTCAGCTGCCGTTGTTTCCCTGCACGATGTAGACTTCTCATCACCTCCACGACTCTTGGTTACCTTACGTGGCTTTGAGTAAGCTTAGCCCGTCTCCTCCTCGTAGCTGGCCAGTGCAGGATTTAAATGCTCTTCCTGCTGAAGGCGATTTCAGGCGCTGCAGGGTTTTTGTAAGTTTTGGCAGTCGGGCCGTCTGACTGGAAGTGTTCCACCACGTTTTTTGGGTCCGTTGCAGCCGCTCAAGCGGATTTTGTGATGTTTCCTTTTGGTTCCCAGTGTGTTTGGCATGCATTATTTCAGTTTGGTGCCCTCATAAAGCTGATGTTTTGTCAAATCTGAGTAGATCAGTCTTTTTGTGAACATGGTTGCCTCATGAGTCAGAGAGGTCTGGTTTAGCTTTGTCACTTAGTGGATTAGTGTTCATGCGGTATGACGGCTGCATTGAAGTCTTATTATGTTTTGTCATCAGTGCTTCCTGTATCATGTCACCGTGATCACTTACCCTCTCTTTTCTTTTCAATAAAAGAAAAAGCATCTGTTATTGTAAATACATAATGTCTGCATGCTTTTAAAGCTTTTTTTTTTTTTTAAAATCACCCAGCTGGTGCAGCCGCAGGAACTCTGTGTGGGGAGCCGTCAGCCCCACTGAGGAGGTGCCAGCAGCCTCTCCTTTTTCCCAAGAACCCTCAGCCCGAACTGACCACCATCCACAACTCCGGGGCCGCCTTGATCTGGAACCAGAGACGAGAGGTACCTGACATGGGATTTATTGTTTCCATAACAGAGCTGCAGCCTGGTTAAGCCTAAAAAGCACACAGTCAAGTATTAAGTGTATTTCCAGACAGTTCTGTGGAAAATTCAGTTCATCTATTTGAAACTAATCCAGGTATTTAAAAAAAAAAATTTTTTTTAGAATATCCACTAATCTTTATAATCCCCAGGGAGTGTTGGTTTTTACTGAGTTTTCTTTGTCAGACATTAGAAAAACTTCAGTTAAAGAGCAGTTTTATTAAATATACAGTGAAATAAAAGCATTTATTAGAAAACACAGGAGAAAAGAACCAAAAGAGGGGTTCAAAAGCTTACTCTTGTATCTGAATGCCACAAAACCATCTATTTAATCTGTTTCCCTTCTGAATAATGCTTGTTTCTGGATTATTTTTTCTTTGTAGCTTATTTTTTTTCACTTTAGTGAATGTTTCAAGCTGATATTCTTGTCTCTTGGTTACATTTCAGGATGAGGATGGCCAAGAACAAACAAACGATGGTGAGTCTTCCTGAGCTCTTCAGCTGTTTTAATAAAAGGCTTTAAGTATCTGCCACACTGTGACTGTGTTTAAACAGCAGTGTGTGACTCAGTGAACGGCTCTACAACAGATCAGGTCATTTCACCGTTTGCAAATATCAGATCGTTGTGAGTCGTCTCTGCTGGCATTTTTCTTTAAACATACAGTGCATGTGTTCTCCTTTTCAAAGTCAACAACACATGTTCTCTTTGATGTGGCTTTTTCCTGTCATGATGAGGGAGGTGATCTGGAGTCAAGCAGCTGTGCTTTAATGGCAGGCTTTGCTTAGTATGAAAAGCTCTTTATTAACCTCCAGGTGGGGGTTTGTGACAGAGCGGCTGGCTCCAACAATGATAGGAGCGTCTGCTGCTTCACTCAGTGAGAGTACTGAAGCTCACTTTTTGTTCTACTTAATACTTTCATGTTTATAAGTTAACTAAAACTGAACTTCTGTTTATTAACAAACCATGGCTGCTTTAAATGTTTCCTGGAAGTTAACCTTTCTCACACCCAGAAGTTCAGCCAGCAGTAGACGGTTATTAAACGACAGGAGTGTTTTTGTGCACGCAGTTGGATTGCACAAATCTGAACATCTGGGTCCACCTTCACAAAGCTGTGCAGTCCTGATATGTGTGACCCCAGCCTTGTTAACTTGTAATCAAGACAGTTGTCACAGATGTTTTTGCTGCTCCTTCTGCTGCCCAGCTGTGTGCTTCTTCTGCCTGTAAAAAATATATTTATGAAAAAAATAGGAACGTGTTTGTTTATATTTTATTTTAAAAAGTCTCCTCCAGTGTGTTGAAGCAGCAGCACTTCAGGCACTAATGTTGCTTTAGCTCTGATTCTGCATAGAAGCTCCTCTGTCTGATATTTACTGCAAAAACGTCAGTCTTTATTCAAAGTTCAGAGGAGACTGGACTTTCCTTTAGGTGCAGCTCATCTCTGTGTTGTGTGTAAATATTTTCACAGAAAAGTCATGTTTTTTTGTGAAACAACAGCGTTAGACATACAGTTATTACTTTTATAGATGTATATTTTAAAGAAAAGTTTGCTATTCAAAGGAAAATTTAGTTGGGACTGTGGTGTTGTTGGAGCAGAATGAATTTTAGACCAGTTAGTCCTGATGGATGGATTGACTGATAAACTGGTTGTCAAATTGTACAGAATATTAAAGTACAAATGGCGTACTGTGTACTAGTAATGAAAATGTCCGTAATTTCAGTAGGCAGGGCGCTCAGTTCTGTTGACGGGGCGTGGCGCCCTTCTTGGATAACTGTAGGGGAAACAGTTGTGTAAGACGTCAACAAAACTTATTTACAAAAGCGTCAGCTGTGATAAAGTCAGGATGCTGTGCTCAGATGTGGTGTCATCTCAGCCACACCGGAGTGATTTGTTGTCATTATCTCAGCTGTAGAATGTCCTGACGGTGTAGAGGAGGAGGAGCAGAAGGAGACGTCACAGGCCCCCGACCCATCGGGAGGTGCCAATGCTGCTGCAGGGGGCCGAAAAAACCCTCCTGGTGGGAAGTCCAGTCTCATCCTGGGTTGAGACTACCCTGTTTTTATTTTTTATTTTGTTATTTTTCCCCAAATGCTTTTTTTATTTAATTTTTTTTGTAAGACAACCCCCCCCCATCCTCCACTCTTCCTGCTCATCAACATCTCACCGTCTCCTGCCTGTGCTCTCATGCTGTCACGTCCACACACCCTTGAGTCCTCTTATTCCACCCTCAAACCTTTTGTTTCATCCTTTTTTATTTTCTAATTAAAAAATAGGAAAAGAAACTGTTGACAATGGCACTTTATGTATCTCCCACACCCCCTCCCTGCCCGTCCTGTAGTGCATTGCGCCTGCTGGGAAAGGCATGACATTTTAGCTTGCCCCTCATTCTCCCCACGTTGTAAATGGTAAAACAAACAAAAAATAATAAAAAGGATTTGATGAGTGAATTTCTAAATACAATAAAGATTCATATGAATTTGCTGCTGATTTTTTTGTCTATTTTTTAGGCTGTAAAGATAAAAAGGTTGTTACTAAAGCGAGCAGAAGAATGTAGACAAATGCTCTCGGGCTGTCACGTCGTATTTATGTTTTGCTCAAATGACGCGTGTGGAGTAAAGACAGGCTCTGGACTGGAAGTCTGCCCACCTGACTGATGATAGCTGCAGCTAGCTGTGTAAAATAAAATGTATATATCTTATAACAGCTCTATTGAAATTGAGCAATTCTGATTAATGTTGCTTTTTTAAGTCTGACGGTTGGAATTTTTAAACCAAAGTGAAAACTGATCCATTTAAGATGTAATGTTACTTATGAAACACCATGTTTATTAGCTCCTACAGAGACGCCTTATTTGGTTTTAGTCTGAAGATCTTTGCTTTTGTCCGTACACAAATACACCGAGGGGATTAGAACTTTAGAGATTTGACACAAAAAAACAACTTTTGTGAACAAATTCAGAACAAAAAGCTTGAGAATTTAAATGGTGTGAGTTTTTGAAAGCCCTTTTTTTATATATTGGCTTCTCTGATTTGTCTCAGCACGTTATGAACATTAGCATGTAACTCATGTTATAAGAGCAACTACATGTTTATGAACGCTTTCTATTTATCCAAAACATATCCTTCAGAATTTACTTGTCACATTTATTATCCTCAGTTTTCTTCCACTTAGGTCTCTTTAATTAAAAAAAAGTTTTTGTGTGTTTTCAGTTGGATACCATACACATTTTCTCACTGCAAGGGATTAAAAACATTACTTTCATGTCCTCGCGTGTGTATTTGTGTCTAAAATTGTCATTTATAACCCTCAAAACTGAGCTTTGGTGGATTTTATTTCTATAAGATGGGTCTACAAATTAATTTTTCTCGTCAGTGACCCAGAATGAGGTCTTTATATAAACATTTTAACGTCTGATTTGTAGTAAGAAAATATATTTTTAGGAAGATTTAATAAAGACAAGAAAAGCTGGAAGGATCTGAAGGCAGGCTGTCTTCAAGCAACTGTTTAGTATCAACAAAGGGACAAAAACCTGTTAAAATTATTAAATATTGCATATTATGTTTGAGCATTTTTTCCACTATGATTTTGAAGAGATGACTTGAAAATCCACAAGTTAATTTTGAAAAAATGAGCACATTTCCTCTCAGCGGTCCCTTTATGACTTCAAAATAAAATAGTCACTGCAGTTTCAATACACATTGTTAGACATATATACAGTACATTAAGCTTTAATAAATATGACTACTTATTGTTAGATTTAATTCCTCATGCCTTTAGATTAAGATCCTGATTTGAATGGTTGTGTATTGTTGACTTGATCGCTCTGTAAGCCTCTTACTGTGAAGCATAAAAGTCTAGAAGGCAGATCCTCTTCAGATTAACTCCTTTAAAGCTGCTGATCTTCTCTGACTTCTTATGTTTTACTCCTTAACAGAAAATAAAGGGGAGGGGGGGTTAAACGTGTTCCCTGTAAGTCTGCATATTGTTCGCATGCTTAATTAAGTCTTCCAGTTAAGCACCAGTAATCACCATCTATCTTCACTAGCTATAGACCACATTTTCTGAGCGTGTACTCTGAAGAGTTTGAGCCTGCGGGGTGGGTTGGTGCTGTGGAGCAGTGGTATGTTTCAGTCATCTGTCTGCCAAGAAAGGCATGTATGCATCACTCAAACCGAGAAAAGAACTTCCTGTCCTGGAAGACAGCCAGGATGTGATAGTTCATTCAACGAAGACGTGTTTGCTGCCAGTGTTGCTTCAGAAGAGGAAGTCCTGTTGAACCCAGGGCACCTCCAGAAAACTGTCAACAGTGGGGTCAGATGAGGTCCACCAATACTCCTGAGGTGGCAAACCAAAAGTCATAATAGAAATTCCATCCCTTTTTGTTTTTTTTTTTTTTTTTTTTTTTTTT
>JARVGQ010000474.1:16619637-16630075 GCA_031762355.1 Hypsolebias martinsi | reverse complement strand
AAGTACAGATACCACCTGGGTTGTGTGACAGGTTATTGCACAGGTAGTGACATTGAGGTTGAATTAGTTAGTTATTGCCAGTTGTTCAGTGTTATTCTTTGCATTGCTACTGAGACATTTAAGACTTTGCACAACCACCTTCCTTCCTGGCAATGTTTAGCCCATTTATAAAGCATCACTTTAACCTTATTTCTCCCTTTCTCTGTGCCATGCAGGACCAGAAGTGTTTCGTAGTAACAGCAGCAGCAGTGCCATGTCTGAGGCAGTGGTGCCTGACACGATGGTGTCCCCGTCGGTGTACGGAGAGAAGATTGGTGGTCCCGTTTTGGACTTCAGTTATGTTGGTATCGACGCCATTCTAGAACAGATGAGGAGGAAGGCCATGAAGCAGGGGTTTGAACTCAACATTATGGTTGTTGGTAGGTCTCTCATATTAGCACACACAAATATGATTTAGTTTGATATAGCACAAGTGTGATGGTGTGCTTTTCCTGGAACAAGAAGTTCTGAGTTCAAATGTTTTGTTGTGTGGCTCTCTCACAAGCAGAAAGACCTCATTGATGGGCATTATCAATACTTTAATCGACTCAGAATGTAGCGTAACAAACGGGTGCTCTATGACTTTTTAATACTCCTTAAACTTCTAAGACAGAAACACATTTCTCCATCAGGAGCAAATAAATATCTCTTCAAAGTGAAAGTATTTAGTCATGTTTTGTTTTTTGCTGGGTTTTATTGGAAAAGCTTATCTGAGCAGTCCAATATTATAGAAGCTATTATGTGCAAGTTTTTAAAAAAAAAAAGAAACATGAGTTTTAGCTTTAGATCTCCATTACGTCCTCTCTTCACTTTACCATATCACCTCAAGTCCAAATTTCACTTTGTACTAATTTTCTTTCATGCGTTCTTATATTCTATCATACAAGCTAACTCTACAAGCTAACTCAACATTACATTAAAATTCTTATAAAAACCACAATCATTTTCTCTTTAATCAAGTTTTTGACTGAAAGCAGACACCTCAAACTTTTTTAATAAGCAGCTACTCACAGGAGGACTTCAGACTCTTTCATTTTGTCGTCCTCAGTGTGATCAGATGCTTTTTTAAAACAGGACTTAATTACACACACCTCAGCAGCAACCAGGAGTCCATGAAAGCTGCTGCTTAGATGTGTGTCTCCTAGATAATGTTGCAACAGTTTTCTTTCTTTATTTTCTTATTAACGTTTCCTTAGAAAGCAGCCTTAGGGTTGAGACAGTCCAAAACATCCTGGGTTTCCATGTATTCTTTTCATTCAGCTTTAATAACATTCTGGGAGGATTGATGATTTAGAAAATGGTTTGCGTCTGTGTGAGGGGAGTCAAAGTGCTGCAGTTGCTTTAACACTTCTTGTCAATAGAGCATTAGTTTCTTTGTGATAATAAACAATGTATGTCATCAAAAGCACGAGAAGGAACAGCTCAAAATGGATCGTTGTCACTTTAACTCAATAATTTGCTGACGACTAAATCTGCAAGTTGAACTACATCTGCAGTGCTTGAACTGGGGTTTGGCCCAGTCTCCAGTGACACGGTTGTGAAGGGAAGAGAGTTCAGCCTTTTCACAGCCGTTTCAGAATGTTTGAACACCACAGAGGTTGGCATTAACAAAACCAAAGTGCTCCCACGACTTCCAGCTTCATCCATTTTTCTAACTGCTCTTGCACTGTTGAGTTCATCGCCATGAATCAGGAAGCTTCTTGATGTTGACATAACCTGAAGTTGAACTGTGAATTCTCCCTTCCCAAATGGCTACTCCAAACTCCTCCTAGTCTACTTGTGTTAGGACAGTAAAGTTTATTAGTACAGTATATTTTATCCAGATAGAGGATTTTATCAGCAAGATGCTACGATTATTCCACTATTAAACACTTGCAAACAAACCAGACCAATTAGCTAATGATATGAACAAGAAGTCTGCTGGAGTCATGATCTTTAAGATTTCTACCTAGAATTGAAAAAAAAAAAATCATCAGCACAACAAATGATAGCTGTAGTTATTTTGAGTTTTAATCTAGAGAGAAAAGCTGAAATTAGCAAAAAAAAACAAAAAAAAACAGCTGAAAAGTAAATTAGCAGAAAGAAACTTATTGGCAGAAGGAAGTGGAGAGAGAGAGCACTTGTTTTTGCTAAATTAAGCTGAAAAAATTGAAATGAGTGCAAAAAATGTAGAATTAGCTGAAAAATGCTAAAATTAGCATAAAGACAGCTAAATAGTAGCTAAAATAGCAAAAACGGCTGAAACTTGCGGAAAAGAGCTGAATGAAGCATAACAAGCTGAAATTAGCAGAAAGAAGTTAGAAGAAGCACAAAAATGGTTTAGTTAGCAGAAAGAAACTGAAAGGAGCACAAAACAGCTGAAATTAGCCGGAAAAAAAGCTTAAATTTGAACGAGGAAGCTGAAGCAGAACAAAATGTGGAAGGATCAGTAGAAAGTTGTTAACAGATGTAAAGATTTGAAGGATGTAAAATGAGCTCAATTCATTTTCTATGAGGGAATAAGTGGCAGAAAAGGATACATATTTAAAAAAGCTAAAGTTGCATCAATACCAAAAGTCATAGCAGGATTGTCCTGAGCGAGCTGAACGTTTCCATCTATGATTTGTTGAAATAGCACAAAAATTGTGGCACGAGAAAGATGCTGAAAAATGTAAGAATGGATCACAATAGTGTTAATGCTTCATTAACATTCACACTAATGTGTGAGGATTGTTTTTTGTTGTTGCGTTATCATGTAAATCATTGAGGATTTCCTTATGCGTTGTCTTTTTGCTTACAGGACAGAGTGGCCTTGGAAAGTCGACTCTAATGAACACACTGTTCAAGTCAAAAGTCAGCAGGAAGTCGGCGCTTGCAACAGCCCAGGAGAAGATCCCCAAAACTGTTGAAATAAAGTCCATCAGTCATGGTGAACAGCTTTATTTGTGCCGTTTCTTTCTATTCCCTTCTGTAGTAAAGGTTTTCTGTTGTCTGCTCTGGTAGTTTACTTTATAACAAATAATCTTTAAACTTTATCTGAAGAGAAAATGGTCAGCTGGTTATCGGCACCATCTTATATTTCTATATCCAATAGAAATATGTACACTGTGCTCACACTGACCTTGTTTGTGTTTCTTTTTGTTCAGACATTGAGGAGAAGGGGGTGAGAATGAAGCTGACGGTCATTGACACCCCAGGGTTTGGAGATCAAATCAACAATGAAAACTGGTACAAACTTGCAATAAAAAAGAAAAATCCACGATAAAAAGTTATAACCACCAACATCTGATAAAACATTTCTCTCTTCTTTCTGTCCCACCCCATACTTTTCTCTCACAATTGCCTCACTTCATCCTTGTCCCAACGTAGCTGGCAGCCCATCATGAAGTTCATTAATGACCAGTATGAAGCGTACCTGCAGGAGGAAATCAACATCAACAGAAAGAAACGGATTCCAGACTCCAGAGTTCACTGTTGCATATACTTCATCCCACCAACCGGACACTGGTAACGAAACACAAAAATTAGTTATTTAGAAACATGTGGATGAAAGAAAATTAGCTTAATGACCAAATTAAACCATCATCACTGTCTATCTGAAAAGCATCAACACAAATATGACGTGTTTAGTGATGTTTAAAAGAACTTTTCTGAAACAGATGAACTTCAGCTGCTGTGAATCTGCCTGCTCATGTCTGCATGTTTTCACTCAACCTGTGTTTGTTCATCTAAAACAGTCACACTCTCCTGTGCTTTACCCTAAAAGCAGAGAAATGTATCCCAGAATGCCATTCTGCACTGCTGGTGTAGATTCTCACACTTGGCAGATAAAACAAGAAAACCACCTGACTGAATAGAAGTCCAGTTTTGTTTTTTACTTTGTTGGATGAGTCACCATTCCACACTGACTGCTCATGTCAAGCTTTGAAACAGCGTTCTATCCCAACTTCTCCTTGGATCTCTTACAGATGTGAACATCTGGCTTTGATTGAGCAGCCTAATCTGCTCTGCCTCTCAGCTCCTCTTTGGCTCAGCCCTGCAGTTACTGGAGCTCAGAGGACCAGGATTTACTTGCAGGGGGTGGAGTTTGTGGAAGTTTACACATGCCCTCATGCGTCCATCAAGTGATTTTCACTTTTCTTTTTAACTTGTGAAACTCCAGTTGAGCTGCTTGGGTTTTATGGAAAACGTAGAAGCAGCTGTCTCTTTTGACCTCACGCACCAAGAGCCACTTGATAACGGAGAACGATTCAAGTGCTTCACCTCTATTAATTTCTCCTGATCTGTCGTTACTCAGGCAGGGGGACTGGTGTGAAATTCCCCCACCCCCTGTGTTGAGCCAGCTCTGTTTCATGTTGATCCAGCAGTGCAGATGACACTTAGCCTGAGCAGCAGCTGCTCTGGGTTTGCTCTGAAAGACCCAACAGAAGAGACGCAGGAAACAGTTTGTGTGTGTCTGAAGACATGTTTTACACTTTTATCTATTTATTTTTTTTCATTCGGTTTTTACTTGAGTGCACATTTTTTTGTTTTTGTCAGAGTAGTGTTAACTTGGCCAGACTGTATGACTGAAAACATAAAGATATAAATCTTACAGGAGTTGTTTTCAGCCACATGCAGCGTCCCTTAAAACATGATCATTTCATGGATGCACAGTAAACAGTCGCTCATTTAATGAACTCATCTGGGCTGATTGATGGAAACATCTGCCCTCTAGTGGAAACGTTTTGTATTACATATTTGTAATTATCCTACCAATCTTTCACATTTTCTCTCCTTTCTTCTCAGTCTGCGACCTCTGGATGTAGAATTTATGAGACGTCTCAGTAAAGTGGTCAACATCGTCCCGGTCATTGCCAAGGCAGATACGCTCACACTGGAGGAGAGAGACTTCTTCAAAAAGAAGGTAGATTCTGCTTCTCTGAATTTTCTTGCACTCTTATTTTTTTTTTTTTTTCATTAATTTTTATGTTGTCCAAATCGTTATTGGTAACGTAGCCTAGATGCTTCAAGTTGAATGATCTCCGGATCCTCTGTTTCATGCGCACTCAGGTTTATTTAAAATATCTTGTGATGCTATTTATAATTTACAGTCTGCAGTTAATGACTAGAGGGGGATTAAACTTAATCCAAATTAAGGTCACACCACAAGTTGCTTGTTTGCCGACTGAATCAAGCATGTTTGCTTTACTTCTTCTGAAGTAAATGCCTGTAGCTGGATTCTTTAAATGCTGCGACTCATTCTGCGTTTGTTGTTTCGATCAGATCAGAGAAGAGCTTCGCGCCAACGGGATCGACGTTTACCCTCAGAAAGAGTTTGATGAGGACGCAGAGGACAGGATGATCAATGAAAAGATCAGGGTATGAGCTCAAAGTTTTCATTTTAACAAATTATCACCATACTTTCAGTTATTGTTACCTAATTTACTTTTTTTTTTTTTTTTTTTAACTGTGAAATTTTGGAGCAGGAGATGATCCCTTTTGCTGTGGTGGGCAGCGATCAGGAGTACCAGGTTAATGGCAGGAGGCTGCTGGGGAGGAAGACCAAGTGGGGAACTATTGAAGGTACATATTTCTCCCCTTTGTGTAATTTCTGATCATCTTTAAAAACTGAAGTTCATACACAGTTTACCTGGTAACGAACCAGAGGAAACCAGTGAGGGGTTACAGTGATCTGGTCACGCTTGATAGTTTTCAGACTGTTGTTGTGCAGCTGGCTCAAACATCCAGCAGACTGTCTGAAGAGCTCAAATGATTGAATTGTCCCCACTGACAAAATGGATGCACTGTGAATGCTTTCATAGCCATCAAGATGCAGCTACATTCATCACCCTTTTGATTTTGATGCACTGGTTTATAAACGCCTACCAGCAACGAACAGTAAAGATAAAAATCAGCGTTTTGATTGAAATGATTGCTCACATTCATGTTTTCCTGTCGAGTTAGGCTTCAATACCGTAGTTAATTATATTATCCGCTCCAGACAGGAGGCATCACGCCTCTATCGAATGTCTCATTAAGGAAGTTTAATTTCCTGATACACACGTGTACGTCTGGTCTGAGTGTTCAGAGCACTGATTCCCATCTGTAGCTGCAGAAATCTGTGCAGTAGGTGAGGGCAGAGTGTGGACACGACTGTCTCTCTTTGAAAGTAAAGCAGTGTGGCGCCACCTGGTGGACTGGTTAGGCAACACAAAGCAAAAAAAAATTCAAATTTTATGTTGATTTTTTTTTTTTGTCAGTCACTCAAAACAGATTTTGTTCTGCTTTTAGCACTAAACATCTCATTTTCTCTGTCTCCTGTAGTTGAGAACATAGCCCACTGTGAGTTTGCCTATTTACGGGACCTCCTCATCAGGTGAGTCTACATCTTTGAGCCGCTTTATTTTAGTAAGGATATTTTAGCAGCTGCACAGGAAGAATTAATTCATAGAATGTTGAACCTCCCTTTTTAAACACTTATGTGCCACTTTTTGTTGAAATTGATTTTGAAGATAATTTAGCTTTATTGCTTGTTTTTTCTTTAAATGGTATGCCATTCTGGCATTACACTCCTCATTCAAAGCTTTGCAGCGCTGATGGAAATATCCAAACTAGTTTTGTTGCTTCATGTAGCTTTAGTCTGCTGATAGGGTAACAAAACATCAGAATCAACTTTGTCATTGCACCGAAGCACATTGAAATTACATTTCAGTACAGCCCGTCTGAGAAAACATAAACAGACATTGGGAGACGGAGATGTCTGAGGCTGTGGCCTTTAGAAGGCACTGCCCTTTTAGTTTAGGTAAGAAAAAGAGAAACACAAGGGGAGGGGAGGTATTTAAAAAAAAAATCATATCTCGCATTGTGTCCTAGACGGGACACAATGTGAAAGTTGCAAAAAAAAAAAAAGACCTTGGCACAGAAACGGCAACATACTGATGACATCATAATGCGCATGAGGAGGCCAACGAAGGCGGTGAGTTGTCCGTGGGCACGGACAGGTTCCATAGTCCTGATATGAGATGGTGCAGTGTCTATCAGCCGGCTCAGCTCTGGCACAGGTCCACAGATGTCTCAGGAAGGGAGGGGGTTGGGGAGCAGAGCTTCTTGTTCACATACCATCCAGGAGAGTTTGAGATAGTTGGCCAATTCAAGGCCAAGCGGGGGACCCAGATTCAGATAACAATTATTTTGGGTCAGGCTGACTGCTTGATTTCTGTCTGCCTTCATAGTTCTGCTGAAATGTCTCAAAAACACTATCTTTGTTGTGGAACCATTTGAAAGCGTCAGATGTGGGTTTTTTTTTTTTTCATATTATGTCTAATATTTTAGCTTTTCCTTTGCTTTTCTTTTTACTTGTTTCACTTTACGGGTGGCAGGGCAGAGCAGTGGTCAGTGCTGTCGCCTCACAGCTAAAAGGCCTCCAGGCCTTTCTGTGTGGAGGTTGCATGTTCAGAAGAACTGGGGTTCTCCAGGAACCCCCGTGTTCTCCTACAGATCAACAACTTGCTTGTTAGGTTAAGTGGTAATTTTAAAAGTCTCTTGGTGGGTGTGTGTGTGTGTGTGTGAATGATTGTCTATAATTTACGACGGAGCTTTTGGACCACGATAAGTAATGGATTTCACTTTGCAGAGCCTGCAGGTCTATTTGGAGTAAATTAGAGAAATTTAAAGAGTCGTGGAAAAGGATTAGAGTTCACTTTTTGTTTTAAAAACAGTTTTATTAACCTGACATTCTGTGATGAGCTTTAATAACTTTAATATGTAGAAAAACACAAAGCATTTTTCTGTGTTTTGTTTGAAATTGTTTATATTTATGTTTTCAGTAAAAGCCCCCCCCCCCCCAAAAAAAAAAAATAATAAAAAACATTTTCAACTTAAAGTGTAAACCAAGTGTAGTAAACTTGCATGAATGTTTTCCTAATTAAATGTGAGCTTGCAGACTTCCTGTGTTACCAGTTTTCTGTCAGACTTTTTGTTTTATGGTGATGAAGTCCCAAGGTGCAGTCATTCCTCCTCCCCTCATATTGAAATCATTTGTTTATTCCAAGTTTAGATTTCCAGCTAACTGTGCTTCTCCTAAATTAAAACGTTTGATTTGTAGAAAACAGCTGAATTTGTCCGTCTGTTTTCAGGACTCACATGCAGAACATTAAGGACATCACCAGCAGCATCCACTACGAAATGTATCGCGTGAGGCGCCTCAATGAGAACAACACTATGATGGCTCATGCCAACGGCATCCAGGAACATCATCTGACCTCCCACGAGATGTAGGCCTGACCAGCCCCACCCCCGCCTGCAGATTCATGCATTCAACTATGAGACTTTGATCTTCCCACCACTCCGGCTCCTGTCTCACAGGTGGGATAGAAACACGCCTGAGGGCCTTTATTTTTAATGACTTCAAGGACTCGACATGTCAGTTTGACCTCTTTAATGATCCCTGCTCCATTTGTTGCTGACAAAGACGGTGAAAAAGAAGCCTTGGAGTTGTGCTGCAACTTCTTACAGATCTCAGTTTGTCTGTGGTGTCAAAATGTATTTTTCTACCAAACAGACTGGACTCTAACTTTGTGCCAGATTTGCTTTAATCACTAACATTTTTCATTTTATCATTTTGTTTGTGCAACTTATAGGAGTTTGTGCCACAACAGAAGCATTCTCTCCATCGGCACCCACTTTACCACATGTGTGGAAACTGGTGTTCATTGCATATGATTATTGATAAAAGCATGTTGACCAAGTGTTGGATAGTACTTTACCAACATGCATACAGCCAAAACAATACAGCTCTTCTTGCACAACTAAAGGTTACAAATAGCACATCATGTTTTGACTTTTTTTTTGTCACTTCTTTGGTTAAATGTCCTTATCCTATTAAATACAGATGTCAGGTCTTTTTACAATCCCAGTTTTAAATGTTTATTAATAGAAATATCTTTAGCGTGATTTAAAATGAAAACCTATTTATGCACGGTATAAAATGTGAATGTTTTTCATCAGCTGTGGTCCACTTATTCAGATTATACATCGCAAACTTGCTGACACGGGGAGTTTCCTGCTTTTTAGGCCCACTGTAGTGCCTTATTTATTGGAGATTGTTTTGCTAGCAAACTGGAAAGAGAGTGAGTTTTTAGTTCCACCAGATAAACATTTTTTAAGCCTCCTGTGTCATTTATCTGAAATATTATCCAGTCTTCCATCGACCAGCCCACTTTGTTTGTATTTACCACAATGTACCAAGAATCTTTGTCTTTCAGCCGTATCTTATTCCCAAAGCTCTTTTATAAATGCGTCTGTTCTGATACACTTTTGTATTTGTACTATTGATAACAAATTTCCCTTTTATTTTAAAGAAATAAAGATTGAAGATGTAAAAAAGTTTGTTGCTTGGACTATTTCACTTTAAAGCAAAAAGTCCCACTTGAGCTGTTGGCTCATCAATCAAGTCAGAAATTAGCTCCATGTCCTCAAACTGAGGGCGTCCAAAGAGCTATCTACAACTGGTAAGATATTACTATAAAACCCTCTCATATAACCCCATTTCAAATCATCTGACCAATTCATTTATGACCTGTATAAATTAACTTTTATTTGTTCATTCTAACACGAGCCCGACCTGCGCACAGTTTAGATCACTTTCTGCTGCTCTGGGTTCAAACAGCGTTTAACTGCAGGTGTGACTCGCTCAGTGGAGCACTTACGTCCTCACTGAGCCTTTTCTTGATTAGCTTCTGAAATCGATATGGCTGCCTACTTTGGTCGGTGCACAGCTGATTAACACTAATTACTTGAGCGCATGAGTGCGTCTTCCTCAGTTAGGGAGAATGGAGGAGTTTTGAGCAGCAGAGACCGCAGTCTGAGGACGTGCAGAAGTTGGCGTCCGGAGGAACTGAAGCAGGATCTAAATGGGTTAAACTAAAGGCTTAGGTAACAACTTGATTTAATTTCAATAGGTTTTTGTACTCAGAATGGTCTAAAATTAGAGAAAATCCAAAATATATATTTTTATTATGTATTCTATTATCACATTTATGTAATGTGACACTGGTTTCTTTCTATATGTCAAACTGTTAAAATAAATTGTAACTTTTTCTTGTGACTCGTCTTTTTGCCATTCATCCTGCACAAAATCTATTTGGTTTCTTCATTTTTAAAATAGACTTTTTTCATTCAAACTTTATACAGGTTAGTCTCATTGGGTCATGAAGACTCGTTTTCAAGAGGGACCCAATTTAAACAAAACCACAGGTGAGGTACAGACAACAATAAACTGTCATAAAAAGCATATAAAATGAAAAAGCAGTGACAAACAAAATCAAGCTACATGAAACGGGGTACAGTCCTAAAAACAGGAACGTCTTGGGCCTTCTTTGTTGCACCTTCCTCTTTATGATGCGCCAAATGTTCTCTATAGGTGAAAGATCTGGACTGC
>JARVGQ010000474.1:16592682-16604495 GCA_031762355.1 Hypsolebias martinsi | reverse complement strand
TTTTATTTATTTATTTTTTTACTTGGAGTTTTCATTCATTCCTGTTCAATTTTTGTACCTGACAATGACAGCATACTTTGTGTTTGTGTTGCCAGTGCGTGTTTAAAAAACAAGAAAAATGGACGACTGAAAGACAAAAGAAGAAGACATGTCAGGCTCACCTGAACTATCTACAGCAGATAAACGGTATTTAAAAAAAAAAAAAAAACAGTAAGTCATGATACAGGACCTGAGACATGCATCGTATTGCAGCTGATGATTTACTGAATACCAGATTTTTCTGCTTGTAGCTTTAGGAGATGCTATGATATTATTCAAACTCTGTTAAACTTCTTAGATTCAGAAAAAAAAAGGAACAGGTGGCATTTTTGTGAAAGATTCCTGGTTTAAAACAAACAAACAAACACCTAAATATCTAGTTTAAAATGGATTCTTTGCCAAGTTGTGTGTTATTTAGCAACACAACTCTGGTCCACCCCTTGAGTTTAGGAGCATTCTTGTGCCTGAATTATTTATAGGTCACCTTCAGATAGACCCAAAAATCTATTGCTCCAGTCCAGACCACGTTTAAAGATTGGACGAAAACCTTTTTTAGTGGCAGCAAAACGAAAACAGAGAAGTGCACTGTGGGTGTTACTGCTCGTTGCTTTGCCTATCTGCAGGTGGCAGTGTCTCTCTTTGAGGTTTCACGTGTCTGTAGGTGACATTTGGAGTGAAAGTGCATTAGCACTTGGTGGATTCATGCACAGAGTGTGAAAGTCTGAGTGGTGGTGGTATAAATACTGTCCTACAACGACTCTCACCTCTCTTGTCTGACAACCACTGAGGGCTGTCCAGTCCACTGATTTATGATGGGACGCACACACTATCATCCTGAACACGTCTCGCCTGAGGGTGTGTGTGTCACAGCGCCCCAGGGAGGCTGCAGGGCTGGGTTTTATTGCCTGGTATTGACCATGGTTCAGGCTGTGTAAAGGGATCAATAAGTGGATTAACTGGGGGAGTTAACTCCTCAGTGCCGTCCCAGAAAACTCCCCAGTTCCCTGACACCTTGAAGACTTCACACCTAATCACCACTGTGTAACAAGGATAAATGAAAGGGCCCGACACACACATGGTAATCCACTTCGGTGTGTTCCTACCCCCCACCCCCTTACCCAGATAACACTCTCCCTGCTCATATCTATATATATATCTACCATAAATGACGTTTTCCATTTGGCAGTTTCAATTGTTTTCATTATAATTTCTGTTGCAACCAACACTGAGAGCCTAGCTGCTTCCCTTGGACCAAATGGTAAAAAGATTACAAGGATTTTCTCACAGCTGATTCAGGAAATACACTTTAACAGTCCTAAACTTCATTTTTTAAATTTGATTACAAGATAGGAAGCTGCTCAATGGGAACTATTTGTTTAGCAATAGCTTTAACAACTTAATTGGCATATCTTTTTATAATATTCACTGAAAATGCCTTAAAGCAAGTGGCTTACGGACAAAGTCTTACCTCATTTTTCTGCATGTGTTACATGCAAACAGTCCACGAGTCAGGTTAAAAATCATTCAGTCTGATATAAAAGTTAGAGCAACACTTAAAGGTGGAACTGACCTTGTATTAATCAGGACACAGCTATCATAATTTTGCATTTATTTATTTGTAAATTGTTAGGCTTCTTGAGCTGGGACCTGCAAACGTGAGCTGGTATGATAATAAAACCTCCTTGAATCCTTGAATCAACCAACAGATGATCTCATCTCATGTCATTGAACATGACGTCATCGAATGCACACCAATGTCAGTTTTCACTTGGAGATGTCCTTGTTGGGATAATTTTAAATTAACCAGTAGCACAAGAGTTGCCTTAAATATACAGGAGCATTCATAGTCAAACAAATGCACCTTTTTTAGTGTTAATATCGTTGAACTCTGTGAACTAAAGTGACAGAAACAGAAAATCATGCCGAGACAGACGATCAAAAAGTTACATGCTCCAGTGGTAGCTGTCCCATTTTTTTTTTCCAGTATACACTCACTGGTTGGTAGGTTGTTTCCCCAGTGGCCTGGGTCACTGTTATAAGGTTCATCAGACTTACCTGCTCCTCTCCCTGCTCCTCCTGTGCTCCGCTCTTCTCCTCCACCCCTGTCTGCTCCTCTCCAGCATGCGCAGGCCGCACCTTGAACTCCTCTATGAGCAGGTGGAGGAGTCCGTGAGCATCCTTCTGCAGGTTCATCTTCTCTTGAGTGCTGGTTTTAAAACTCTGCCAGCTTCAGTTTGCTCTTTAGTAATTATTTTCTTTTCAAGCTAGGCTGCAGGCTCCTGGGCTTCAGTCCAGGTAAGCTCATTAAGGCAGCCCAGGGTAGATGGACCAGTGAATTAAGAGCTTTGCTCAGTTTCTTCTTCACCGTTTCAAGGCTCTGATCCAAAATTCAGTCTCTCGCTCCCTCATCAAGATGTTTGAGCTCTTAGACTATCTCAACCTGAAAGGAGCACTCTACCCGTTTCCAGTGGAGAACTATATCTCAGCCACTCCATACTCAGCTTTGAATCCCCCAGCACATCCTGAAGGTCATGACTTGAAGACGCCAACAGAACCACATTACAAAGCAGCAACCAGACCCTAAGGTTCCTAAACCTCTTCACGACTGCACCTTGAGAACCTGCCCATGAAACAGGACTGGATAAAGAACCACCCTGGTGGACTCCAACCAGCACCAAGCTCATAAGATGCTCGATGTAATGTTCAGCACTTTAAGCTGGATGTTTTGTTTTTTTCTCAACGTAATCGTCTCTTTTCTAAAGTGAACAGATTACACTGTGTTGGATAAATTTTAGGCTGCCTTCATAAAGAAATTGAATACAAAGTCAGGTTTGGGTACAAATGACACATGTATGTTTAAATTTGTAATATTTGTGAGTGCAATGTTTCATTCATTTACAACTTTTTCATATATAAAGATAAATTCTCTTTTAACTTTATCCTACCTGATTCACTGTATATGTCGACTTTCCCGTTATTTTCCCACATACACGTTACGACCTCTTCTTCTATGCTCTTTTCATCCCTTCCCCCCCCCCCACCACCACCACCACCACTGTCTCTATGCTGTTCTTTCTCGATCTGTCCCACCTTAAAAGAGTGAGGAGTGAAGAGGGGCTGTCCTCGCACCTCCACTTCCACAGCAGCAATTAAAAGAGCTGAAGTGCCACGACTGAGACAACAGCCGACCCAAATACACACATGTGCACAACACTTAAGCACCTCCTGACTCTCAAGACATCAAAGGCCTTTCGTTTGTGAATGAGGGGAAGGCGGGAGAGGAGGGGGTTGAGGTCCTGGTGGGTTTAAACCTTGACAGGAAAACATTTTGGCTCCTCGAGATGGAAAAGTAGGCGGCAGAGAGCAGCGGATCATGGAATGGACTTTGCACTTATTCCTTCTCTGATCTATGCAGAGGCCTGACATGTGCTGGCCTCTCCTGATGTGACGGTTCAATCCATCAGTGCGGATTTCACTTTTCTGTCACTCTCTGCAGGATGCAATAAAACAGTGCAACGCCTACATATGTGTCTGCGTGCGTGCAAGCGCGACGAAGAAGCAAGCTGTTGTAAAATCATAGCAAACGCTACAGAATGCACTTAAGACGTACGCATCCGTGACAGAAACGGTTGCTCATCTCGGCCTCCGCAGACAGACCGGCGATTAACTTGTCATCAGCGCGGAAGATACTTTGATTTTCCCGTGTAATTCTCCGGTACTTTCCAACAGTCACTGATCCTGCCTGTCACACAAGTGGCCGGGGTTTCCTGCTGATTTAAAAGCTGATTTGACGCTTTTTGCACAGATAAACAATTGCAGTGGCACGAGCTGGTGTGGGAAAATGCATGCATGTGTTTTTTCTAAAAAAAAAAAAAAAAAAAAAAAAGCATAATTCAATTTAGTAAAGGATTTGGTCAGGAAAAAATATATTTTTAAAGGATAATTTTAAAGTAATCTGCCCAACAGTTATTAATAACGTCTACTGTATGACATCAAAAAGCAAATGCTGAAAAGGGCAACCAGTCTATGTCTTTAACACCTTTTATTCAGTCAGACTCATATTTCAAATCCAACTTTCCTGCTGTAGATAAACTTGTTGACCCATGTGGGTTCACGTCCAGTCTACCAGGACTTTTTGCTACTGAGAGATATGAATGTGTTTATTTGAAAATTCCATTAAAAAACATAAATAAATAAACAGTCCAGATGACCTGACTGAGAGTTATTGGATTTGATACTTGGATGATTGAGCATGAACTTGGTTGTCTTAATTTCTTCTTTCAAAAATTTTTTCAGCATCACACTACGTTTAATAAACTATAAACTACTCCAAATGTGTTTTTGATATGTTCACAATTTCTTGCCAAATTTCCCTTCACAAAACACGAACATTGACAGGTTGGCTATAAAAGACGGGTTATTGTTTCACCAGTAATGTCAGGAGACGTGCAAGATGTCTGAACGTCTGAATAATTTTTATTGACACTTAAAATGTTTGGCTTTATTTCTGTTCTTGCATGTTGAGAGAATTACTGTAAGTGCTCCGTATGAAATATGTTCTGTGAATTCTGTGCTATTTTGGAGGACACCTGGGTTTTATTTTAAATGTTTACCAATAAATCATATTAGATTGTGATCTTGTCAAATACAAAGCATAAAAAAAATCCTAAATGATCCTTTTAAACATCCTAAAACAATGTCTGTTCATAGAACATTTTAAATAACACCTATTTTTACCTGTCAATGTCTGTGTTCATTAAGTCTGTTAGCAAAATATTCCATGGACAGGACAGACTTTAATGAAACTGTCAAAAAATAATCACTGGATGAACTCATTAACTTTTTAAGTTAACTCAGTTCAAGATGGCTGCCACAGATAATTAACCTTGGCCAGGACATAAGTGGCTGCAACTCAGTCAGTTTTACAGATATTGAGCTAAAGTTCGATGTGGTAGTAGTTGGGAGCGATTCACGAAACGCTCTTCCAGCTCACACAAGATCTTGCTATTCAATGTAGTTTTTAAGCAAAACTATTATAACTCTGTTAATTCTCAACAAAATGTGAGTTTTATTTAAAACTTTGACATGAAATATGGTGGGCAATATGCATTTGATCAAACAATGCTAGGCCTTGCTTTATTTTCTTCCATATGAGAATTTTTGATGCAGCTTCATTAGTGCATGCAAGCAGAAAGACAATGCAATGACACAAAGTGTTATTAAAGACATACAGTAAAAATTTAGAATATGAAAATTGTCTAGCAGACCTATTTGCAAGTCAGACTTTATTAAACTGTGAAAAGTTCAAACCAGCCCCCTTGTAAGATGCTTTTAATCTAATACATGTGTTAAATAATGCTTGTCTTGCATCTCTAATGCGGTAGCGCAGCCCTCTTCTTTCTCCATCGGCTTTTGTTTCTGCTTGGTACAGTGTCTTTCTGTCTGCCTCGCTGTCTCTACTGAAAGGGCTGAGGGCATTATGTGCTGCTATGAATGATTCATCCCCCACTGTGGTGTATGTGCTCAGACTGAAAAACAGGGAGGGAAAGAGAGGGTGGCTGCAGAAAAGGTAAATGTGGTGACAAGGTAGAAAGCATAGATGCGTTTAGAATAGTTTAAGAAATAAAGGTGATTTTTCTTGTTATTTCTTACTTTGGCAGACCGATTTTTCACTTAATGTGTCTTCAATTATTGAAAGTAGATTTTTGAAACTGATTCTCCCCTACTAATGAATCATAGACAGTTCTTATGGTATTTGTCTTCATCTTCCATTTAAACTGCATTCGTCCAATTCATATGAATACATCTCAGGCCTAATGTATCGTCTACTCATAATTCTAGTGGTGGGCACAGCTAACCAAAATGTTAGCCTCCCTAATGCTAAACTGCTAAACAGGTAAACAAATTAGCAGAAGCTAATGCTAAACCACTAAACAAATAAGCAGAAGCTAATGCTAAACCGCTAAAAAAACTAGTAGAAGCTAACGCTAAATTGCTAAACAGGCAAACAAATTAATCGACTATGTTGCAACACAGCAAGCCTTCAGAGGCGGGTGTTTTTAAAACATCATTCCTAATCTCACCAGGGGTAATAGGGCTAGTGGGGCCCGAGCCTCTAGTTTGCGACGGCTGGGGTTCTGGGTGTGCGGGGTGTCGCTTTCCCGTGCAGGGCCCGTGCCGTCCAGCCGCCGCACGGTGCATATGGCTTTAACAAAAACTAAAACTAAACCGCTAAACAAATTAGCAGAAGCTAATGCTAAGCATGCTAAACAGGCAAACAAATTAGCAGAAGCTAATGCTATACCGATAAACAGGTAAACAAATAAGTAGAAGTTAACCCTAAACTGCTAAAGAAGTAAATAAATTTGCAAAAACTAACATTAAACCACTAAACAGCAAAAACAAATTAGGAGAAGTTAACTCTAAGCCACTAAACAGGTAATTCAATTCAGTTTACTGTATTTATGTAGCGCCAAGTCACAACAGAAGTCATCGCAGGGAACTGAAGAGAAATATTCATATGTAAAATAAGTTGAGAAACATTTGTATGTAAAAATAATAATTTAACATTATTTATCTGAGGAGCAGACTGCTTTGAGTTTAACGCATCACAGAACTCTCGGCTTGAGCAAGCATGAAGGTTAACGATTCAGCAGAAGTTAATGCTAAACTGCTAAACAGGTAAACAGAATGGCAGAAGTTAACGCTAAACTGCTCAACAGGTGAATAAATTAGCAGGCTAACGTTAAACCGCTAACCATTAAGACGACTGTCACTCAGTCTGCGTCATACGTCTTAGTCTCCTTCCAGATGAAGATCCTGTCTTGTCACGTGTGCCCGTAATAAGACAATAGCATGCCTAACGGTCTCTTCAAGACGCCACAGACAGGAACAATCTTGTGAATTTTGTTAGCGGACTTCAAGTTGGTGAAACCTAATTTAGCAGAAGCTAATTCCGCTAAAGGTTTCCAAAGTTAGAGGAAATGCTGAACAAAAAAAACGTTCTGCTATTAGTTGTTAGTGGGTTAGCAGAACTGTGTCCACTGCTGCGAAATTCCTAACTCCTGCATTTATATAGCTTGCAGTGATCATTACCACTAAAACGGACAGTTCAGAACTTTCATAGGGGTTTGGTGTAAATGTTATGCACAATCAATGTTTTGCTTGTAGTTTGGACTAATGATTTAATGACTAGTTTTAAAGAAACTGGAGGAAATGCTATATTAAAATTACTCCTATCCAAAAATGTCCAACCATCTAATAAAACACTATTCTGTAAACCTTAAAGTTGGCATCAGCATAGCATTTTGTGATTATTTTGGCATAAATATTATATTTCTGCTGTTAGCTCAGAATCAAAGCCCGGTTTTACAAAGTGAGTTCAAAGAGCTGCCTACAACAGGTAAGATACTAATTGTTCATAATCTCAATTCAGAGCCCCACTTCATAATTTCTGAAATATCTCTTGAAGTGAGGCAAAACGCTTCACAATCAGTGGACTACAGTAAGATTTAAAAAATAAAATCCTCTCTTTAATTTCCTTACACAGATTATCAGATGAATAATTAAATGAACAATAATGCTAATTTATGAATAATATATCTGTTTATGACGGCAAGGCATGAATAGTGACAGGAAGATTGATGCTGCGGTCAGATAGGAGCTCTTCATGATGAAGCTGCTGATTCCAAAGCTGCCCATTTTCATTAGGCCACCTTTCATGGGTTTCTGTGCTTAATGATATACAGTACTTATGTTTAATCTGCAGGCATGTCCCAAGACAGAGGTGGCATACATGTCAGACCAAGGCATGTAGAGTTAAGCTTCGTTTTGCTGCCGTGTGCTCACTTTTGTTGTTTGTCACTCCCCACACGTTTTCTGCTGTTTTTATGTTAAATTTGTCTCGCTCTAACGAGTATCTGCTCCTGTGTATTCAAGCGTGGAGTATGTCCAGTGTGGTTTTTAAATGTAAATTTATGCTTGCAATCTGCTTCAGGTCTATGGCAGATGGTGGACTTGACAGAGCAGCATCTTGGTGTTGCAATAAAAACAACAGGCCTTGAGTGGAAATGATCCTTCTAAACGTGCAAATATGATGAACATGCAGACACGTCTGCTCACAGACTGTGTTCAAGCTTTTTACACAACAAAAGCATGGTTTAAAGTTACACTAAGCAATATTTTGCCATGTTCAGTGAACACATGAACATATTTTTTGCCCAAAAGGAACAGTGTTTTCCATGCTTGTCCAGTCGGCAGGGTCTCGGCGAGTTTGATCACGTTTGCCATTAGAGCTGATGTAACTAAGTCATGCTGAATTATATCTGTGCTGTTACCTTTCTGTTACTGCTGGGTAAATGAGGCGGCCATAGGCTGCATTTTTCTCACTGCTTCTAACCTTACAGGTCACTCCCAAGAAGGAGACATTCATCACTCTGACATGTGGATGCTGTGGGGAAAAGAGAGTGGTGTGTGTGTGTGATACAGTATTAATGTACCAAACACTTTCTCCCAGTCGTAGCAAATCCCAAGCTGTAGAGGTCTGCATTGTATTAGTGACTGTGTCACGTCAGCCAAGTTGTCAATGTAAAATGTTACAATGAGATATTCCTAGAAAAAAAATGCATTAGCTCCATATTCTAACACATTTCAACAAAGACGAAGCAAACACGCTTTGAGGGAAAACATCAGCAGACTTTACTCCAGGAAACCCGTATGAAACGATCATTTTCAAGTTCTGTAGTTTAAACTCAAAAGACAAAAATGCAGTATATTTAAAGTAGAGTTCTATAAAAGTGAACAATAAATATCTTACCTGTTGTAGATAGTAGGAGTTGCTCGATTTTTAAAAGTCGACTTCATCTTGATAAAAATCGAGTCGATGTCGACTAGTCGCTGTGACGTCATAGGAACTCACATCCTATTCACGCAAGAAAAAAACACATAATGTATTATTTACAATAAAAAAGAACAACAAAACATTGGTAGCGTATATTTATGCTCCTACCATTTACAGTATCGTAGTGCAAATAAGTCACAGGAAAACCAAAACTATTATTAAGATGCAAAAGTGACAGAAACGTGTGGCACATAAAAAAAAATAAAAAAAATTAAAAACAGGAGGTGGGCGATGGTAGATTCCACCACCGTGGATTAAATAAAATAAAACTAAAAACAGGGGTGCAGGTGGAATCCACCACCGCCTGCTGACACGGAGGCAGGGTCCAGTCCTGTTAAGTTTCAGGTGGGTCGCTGGCAGTGAGCCATCTGGACTTTTTGAAAACTTCTTTCAACCGGCCAGTCAGCGCGTGATCAAACGACTGCGCGCCCATCAACACAATCACGTGACTGCGACTAGATAACATGAAATAAAAAAAAAAAACTTGTGAGATTTCCCAGAAGTCGATTAGTCGACTAGTCAGTTTAACTCCTAGTAGATTGTTCTCTGAACAACCTAAAAAAAATTGCAAAAGTTCAAGTTCAAGTCAATTTTATTGTCATTTCCATCACATGCGGTACATGAAGAGCAACAAAATTATGTACAAGGTCCCAGTTACTCCCCAAAATAGCAACATATGAAGTATAAAAAGAAACAGTCAATAGGGATCTGAGATGTATACTAAACAAAAAATAAACAGTATGCTAAAAGACCTAAGATATACAGTGCACTAAACATTAATAATGTAAAACAATAAGGCGTAACAGCAGCAGCCCGAACATGAGACTGGTGAGCAGACAGGCATGAATGAATACAGCAGCATGAGCTAATCAGCAGCATGAGATCAGCAGCATGGATAATCAGCAGCACAGATAAATCACATGTCATCGATTAAAGTGGCATTACAGTGATTTTTTTTATTTAATTTTTATTACAATGATTATCCTAGTTAGGGATTCATGAGTCTACTAACTTCAGGGTAGAAGCTGTTCCTCAGTCTAGTGGCTCTACACTTAATGCTCCTCAACCTCCTGCCTGAGGGGAGCAGGACAAAAAGTGTGTGTGCTGAGTGAGGTCCTTCGTGATGCAGGTGGCCCTCTTCCTGCATCTAGAGGTGTAGATGTTTGTGATGGTGGGGAGGTTGACTCCAGTGATCTTCTGTGCAGCCTTCACCACTCTCTGCAAAGCTTTTCTTTCTGCAGCTGTGCAGCCTCCATGCCCCACGTTGATGCTGGAGCACAGGTTGCTCTCCAGTGCACATCTGTAGAAGGAGGTGAGGACTGAGCTTCACAGTCCAGCTCGCCTCATCCGCCTGAGGAAGTAGAGTCTCTGATGAGCTTTCTTGATCATGCAGGTAGCGTTCTTGCCCCAACTGAGGTTGTCATTCAGGTGCACACCCAAGTACTTGTAGCTGGAGACCACTTCCACTACAAATCCTCCTATATTTGTGTGTGTGTGTGTATGATGGGTGGGTGGGAGGCGGGGGTGGGGTGGGGGCTGGTAGGTGTGTTTGTTCCGTCTGAAGTTTATGACCATTTCCTTCATTTTCTTCACATTGATGTGAAGGTTGTTCTTCCTGTACCAGCTCTCCAGGTGTTCCACCTCCTCCTGTAGCTGGAATCATCCTTGTTTGTGATGTATCCAACCACTGCTGTATCGTCCGCAAACTTTACAATATAGCAGCCTGGATGGATAGGTGCTCAATTATATGTGAGCAGAGTGAACAGGAGTGGGCCCAACACACAGCCCTGAGGGGAGCCATTGCTGAAGTGTATGGTGGAGGAGGAGAAGTTGTGGATTCTCACATACTGTGGTCTGTTGGTTAAGAAGTCCACGACCCAGTTGCAAAGGGAGTGTGAGTTTGTCCATCAGAGTCAACTTCATAATGAACCAAGATTAGCATTTTTAGAACCAAGTTTATGCAGGTCATAACTACACTTTGAAAACAGTGGAATGGAAGAGTTTTAGTTCCTAACAGGTGTTCCAAAATGAAAAAGATATCTGTATAAAGCCAAACATTGTAAATAATAAAAAAAGCATAATAATTTAAATACTGTACTCAAAGTGCAATGTGTAGAGATGATTGCAAATCTGTTTATGTACAAAAACACAGTTTACTCCAACATTTGATCCAATAATTCACCTTACTGTTTCCAAACTCAAATAAAATCTTCTACATCTGTTTTTATTAAAAAAAAAAAAAAAAAAAATCAGTATTGCTTTCCCAAATACTTTACAATTTTTTAAATATAAAATACGAGGTTACTACTAACCAAAGAAAGAAACACAGACAAAATAAATAACATAATATTTACTGAAGACTTTGATAAACTATTGTGCATTGACTTCATGGGATTTTTCGTGTAGACAGGGATTAAATAAACGGCAAAATGTAAACAGTTTTATTACAGATTTTTATTATTTGTTTAATCTTTTTAAAGATCTACAACATGTTTCCCTGGCTGGTCAGATGGATGAAAAACCGACAGCTGATGATAAAAAATGCTGCGATGAGTATCAGAGATTTTAAGGATATAATCCATCAGCTGAAAGAGACTCTGGAGCCTCAAACATGCAGAGGCCTGGTGGACTGTTTTCTGATCCGGCAGCAGAAAGATGAGGTGAGACAGTACATTTTGTTTTACAGTATATGACCAATGGCAGTGTTGAACGTGTCTGTTGTACCAGCATATACAGGTACAGGTAGTCCTTGACTTACAACGGAGATCCATTCTCATGGCGGCGGCATAAACCGAATTTGACGTAAGTCGGAACGTACGTAAATAAATGTGACGTACCTGTTTTACCAAGCGCGTAAACCACATAAGTCCATGGT
>JARVGQ010000474.1:16515927-16529349 GCA_031762355.1 Hypsolebias martinsi | reverse complement strand
ATGCATGTTTTTGGACTGTGGGAGGAAACCGGAGTACCCGGGGAAAACTCATGCATGTACAGAGAACATGCAAACTCCACCCAGAAAGGCCCCCGGCCGGGACTTGAACCGGGGCGACAAACTCGCTGAGAGGCGACAGCTCTACCAACTTCGCCACCATGCTGCCTTGGGTAAAACCAATTGACTCTATTAAATTACTAAAGACTGTGCTTAAGTTATCACTTTCAACAACTACATGAATTATTTAAACCCTATGACTTTATCAGTTTCAATTCAGACATAAAAATCAGGATTCAGACAAAACAGAATAAGGGCCTGGTGGACATTATAAGTAAAGCAAGTAAAAGTTGTGTTTCTGATTTCCAGTCAGTTTCAAGCAAATATTAATATATGTAATAATAATTTTCTAATAGAAAACAAAAAGTCAATCACTGTGTGATGTCATTTCCTGCCAGGCAGACGTCAGGCATGCTCCCTGAGTGTGAGCTTCCTGGGGCAGGCGTAGTAGCTGTCCTGCGGCTGCTGGATGATGTCCGGGTTGGAGTAAACGGGGGAGTTGACTTCCTCCAGGTGTGAGGGGGCCTCACGGTTACTCTGGGGGCTTCCAGTGGTCTTCTCCTTCCTCTTCATTTCCTCATAGATGGGAGAGAGAGGCTGCGGGGTGGGGGGATGCCTCGCCTTTACCTACAACACACAGCTTTTTACTTATAAAACGTTTATTCTGTAAAATTATCTGTGGCATTTATTGTCTAATTAAAAAGGTTGCAACATAAAAATAATTAACTACTGCGCTAAATCTGCAAATTCATTTATTATAAGAAGATATGCAATTATCTTAGAGAAGCTTTATCCAAGCTGTTCAATGTCCGTTTTTTTATTTTATTTTATTTATTTTGTTCATTAAATCTTAAGAATACTATAGACATTTTGAGGTTGCAGTTTGTCACAAACTTTTCAATTACATTTTCTGTAACTTGTTAAATTTAAAGTCTGACATTATTAGCTGTGAGGAAAAGACAGATGTTGATAATCTGCTCCGTATAGTCACTTCTGCAGCTGCCATTTGTCATTTTTCATTGTGTGCAGCACAAAACATTTAAAAACCTTCTTTCAGAAGCATTAAATAAACATTTTAATCAGGTTAATCTGTGTTAATGTGCTCTAAAACAAAACAAGACTCACACATTTCTCTATAATCATCCAGCTGAAGACCAGCAGAAGAAGTCCTGCAGCTGCAGAGATGGTCAGGAGCAGCTGGATGTGACGGTGAGTGCAGCGGCATGTTCTCCCTGCAACACAAGCAGGTCACTCTATGTGACCCCGCCCCCGAGCCTCATTTTAAACTGCAGCACTCTGTGTTAACCACAAACCTGCACCTTCAACCAACAGGAGGGTCTTGTGTTCGCTCAGGATGGTCTGAACTGATCCGTTCGTCTCTCTGTACCTCAGCTCCCACTCGTAAAGGCCTGAGTCACTCGGCTGGAGGTGAGACACGCTCACGTTGACCCCGGGTGAGGTCAGGTCTCCGCTGAGCTGCAGACGTGCCCTACGCTCCGGGTCAACCCTGACCGCCCCGCTCTCAGCCACAGACAGGAGGGTGGTCCGAGTCCGAGCCCCGTGGTGGTACAGGTGGAGGCCCCTCAGAGGACCACGGCCCTGCTGAGGGGTGCAGGAGAGCCCCAGAGACTGACCCTCTGTCAGACGCCTAAACTCTGCACAGGCTGAGGGAGGATGGAAATAAAAACACTAAAACACAGCCTCATCGTCCCAATGATCCTATTAAAATTAAACAAACACAACTAGAGAAATTGTATTTCCTGTGAAAATACAGTGTCAATGCCTATTGCAAGAATTAGCTGAAAAATTAGCATAAAACAACTAAATAGTGTCTGAAATAGAAAAATCTGAAACTATGAAAAAAAGCTGAAATGAGCACAACAAGCTGAAATTGGCATAAATAAGTTAATTAGGCTGAAAGTAGCAGAAATTGCCACAAAAAATTGAATTTATCTGAAAACAGCTGAAATTACCTCAAATATTTCTTTTAAAAAATGTAGCTGAAAAGGTAGAACAAACTTAAATTAGCATAAGAATACAGAAAGAACACATTTGGCCAATTAGGTTGAAAGAAGCAGAAATTACCACCAAAAGTAGAAATTATCTGAAAAAGTTGAAATTAGCAACAACCGTAAAAAGGTTGAAAAGTAGCTAAAACATCAGAAAGAAGCTGAAATTACCAGAAGAAAATGGAGAGTACATTTTTGCTGAATGAGACAGAAAAAAAGTTAAAATGAGTGCAAAACGTGATATTCTCTGAAAAAGCTTAAATTAGCATAAAACACCTAAATAGTAGCTGAATTAGTATAAAATGCTGAAACTTGCAGAAATACACTTAAAGGAGCATAAGAAGCTGAAGTTAGCAGCAAGAAAGGAGCACTAAAATGTTGTCGTTAATGGAAAGAAGCTGAAAGGAGCAAAAAACAGCTGAAAACACATTAAAATTTGCACCAGGAAGCTGAAAGAAGCTGAACCATAACAAAATGTGGAAGGAGCAGTAAAAGGGTGTAAATAGATCTACATGAGCTCAATTCATTTCATATAAGGGGAAAAAATGGCAGAAAAGGCTAAATATTCCAAAAAGCTAAAGTTGCACCAATACCAAAAGTCACAGCAGGATTGTCCTGAAAGAGCTGAACGTTTTGATTTATGATTTGTTGAAACAGATTGAAAACTGATGAGAATCACGCCGATAAACATACGGAAGAAAAACGGATCACGACAGTTTGAATGGTTCACAAACATTCAGACAACGAGGCTCAGATGACTCAGCTGTGTGCACGTCAACCTGCACGCATCTGGACACAGTTTGATTCTTACCCTCAGAGACCTGGACCAAAAGCAGCAGATAAACTGGATTCGTCTTCATGGCTTTTGAGTTTATAAAACAGAACATGTCAGAGCTCATGGTCATGGTCCTCAGCTCTTCTCTGTCTTGTGAGAGGTTCTGGACACCCCCTCCCACAGTCTATATATATTGTTCTTCACCTCCGAGCAGGAAGAGAAGCTTCAAAGCAGACGGTGAAATCATGTCCTGTGTTTAATCTGATGCACCTTTTCTGAACGTTTAAGTCAAACTTCAGAATTTATGAAAATGAACCAATCAAAGCCTTAATGTGCTCCAACATTAATGGTTTAACATCGATCACTCACTTTTTTTTATATAGCCAAGCTCTTACTTTAAAAAGTCAAACAAGTAAAGATGATCAGTCACATGTTCTGTTAGTATTTATTTCTAATCAAGTGTTTAATCCAGATAAAGCTCTTTAATCAAGGCACAAGGATAAAAAAAAAGATGCACAAAAACCTGTCACATTTAAAAAAAAAAACTAAATAAATATGGGGCTTTACTGTTGCAAGCTCGTCCACTTTAAAGTTAAAAATAAGTTAAAATCAATAGTTTGTCCTAACTTTAGATTTTGGACAACGTGAAATTATTTAAATTCCTTGAGTTTTTTTTATTCCACGTGCTGCATTTTATTTTACGTTTCAAGCTTGGTGCAAAACATAACTTAAAGTGCCATACTTTAAAAATAAAACTTTTAACAAACATGACAAAATGATGAGATTTTTTTTTTAACAATAAGAGCAGAAGTTATTAGAATAAAATATAAGTTTTAAGTTGTTTTTTTTAAACAGCCACCAGGTTTAAAATCAGAAACAAAGTCATATCTATAGTGACTGTAAAACTGCATCCTAATGGACTAATTATGAGCTATTTAGCTGAAAAAAGTCACCAACATGTTTTTATACACGAAAACGTCTTTGTCTTCATTTTGTGGCATTTAAAACAGAAAAATAAAAGCGTGCGTATGTTTGACGTGTTTCTTGTCTGAACTGAGCTGAAAGTGGCCTCAGAGAGTGTGCAGCCAATTAGCAGCTGATTAGATGATTGCACTCAGGTGTGGCTCTGCCAGGGTTTAAATTGCGCCCCTGTGCTACCTGGATCACTGTCTTGTGGGTCTGAAACACTTGCAGTCTGAGCCTGGTAGCTGCTGCCGTTTGAGACCTCATGGAGACTTTCAGGCTTTGGATCAGCGTCCTTCTAGGGATCTGTCTGACTGGTTCATCTCTTGCGTTTTCCCAAGCGCTCTTCCACCAGCACGCTGCTTCTTTACAGAGGGCCCACCCTCCACAGAGGCCTGCTCACAATGTGGTCCAGCAGCAGCAGCAGCAGCAGCTGCTGGAGGAGCCGCAGCAGGTGAACACGGTCACGGTGATCTGCCACCCGGACTCTCTGGAGGTTGTGATCGCAGCCGACATGTTTGCAGTCGGAGCCCCTGTTGACAGCCGCCAGCTGCACCTCGGTGTGGTGAACCATGACTTCTGCAGGGCCAAGCCTACGTCGCCAGAAGAGTACAGGATTCTTGTTGGACTAGACGACTGTGGCATGAGGCATTGGGTAATTTTTTTTTTCTTTTAATTTATATATAATCATTAACTTCTGCTTCTAATGGTGTTCAATGTTTCAGATGACTGCAGACTCCCTGGTCTACACAAACCTCCTCATCTACTCTCCCATGGAATATCCTTCTGGAATCGTTCGCATGGATGAGGCCGTAATTCCAGTCGAGTGTCATTATGAAAGGTCTTCTCCACTCCCACACCCAGTTTTGTTTAAACCAGTTCAGATCTTCAAACTGACTCCGGTGCTTCTTTCCCCGCAGGAAGTACAGCCTGTCCAGTTCTTCCCTCATGCCAACCTGGATTCCCTTCACGTCCACTCAGTCTGCAGTGGACACCTTGGAGTTCAGCCTGAAGATCATGTCCGGTGAGTTGGTTTCTGCTCCTACAACCGTCGCACTGTGACTTCTGCTCACTGCCGTTCCCTTCCAGATGACTGGATGTATGAGAGGGGTTCCAACATGTTCTACCTCGGAGAACCCATCAACCTGGAGGCCTCGGTGCGAGTCGGACATCACATGGGGCTCCGGGTGTTTCTGAGCAGCTGCGTGGCCACGCTCCAGCCTGACATCTACTCTGACCCTAAATACATCTTCATTGAAGACGGGTAAGAACTGAGCTGACGTCTGAAACTTTTTTGATTGTTCCTCTTATATTTCTGTCTAAAATTTAATTGTATACCCTAATGACAGTTTGTTCTCTATCTTTCTAAAGGTGCCTGGTTGACTCTCAGCTTCCAGACTCGAAGGCCCACTTCTTATCCAGACTTCACGAGGAGAAGCTGCAGCTGACCATTGAAGCCTTCAAGTTTCATAACGATGACCACAATCAGGTGGGGGGGTGTCGTCTTGCACTAGAAAACACAACTTTAAGCAGCTTGTAACAGGTCTTTTTGCAGCTCTACATCACATGCCACCTGAATGCTGTGCCGGTGAACGATGCTGAAGCGCCCAACAAGGCCTGCACCTTCATCAATGGAAGGTAAGTATGACGTCTGCACGTGACTTGAGGAGGGGGGGCTGCAAACTAAACTGTTCTTCCCAGGTGGCGTTCTGCTGATGGAAACGACTACTTGTGCGGTTACTGTAAAAATCAAAACGAGGCCTACGCCAAGTCCGTCTCTGGTGTGTTCAGTCCTCGAGCTTTTGGAAGTCTAGCAGAATCCGAGCACACGTGGAGGACTGGACTCAAGACTAATAAAGGTAAGTGTCTTTTTGGGGGGGTTGTTTACATGAATTTATTCTAAAATATTAAACGTGTCTTGCAGTTTGGGACCATGAAGCAAGACTGGGTCCACTGGCTATTCTTCCACAAAGGAAAAGTTTCCCCCTGCCTGCAGAGGAGCTCCCTGAAGTTCTCCAGAACATCCACAGACCTGCACTGTACGGCAGCTACTGGAGGAGTGGACTAAACCGTTTTGGTGAGCCTGGGAGTCCAATTTATATAAACGTCTTTGTACTGAATCCCAAACGAAATGTTTGTCACACTTCCCTCCAGCTTTTAAAGGACTGCACCCCGACTTCGCACCAGAGCTGGGAGCTGAAATGGAAGAGGAACTGAAAGAAGCTGAGGAGCAAACTGAACCAGAACACCACCTGGAGCTGGACACCAAATCTGTGGTGCACAAAAACACAACTGTCTCCAATCACATCGACAGGAACCTTTTGGTCAAGACGACCTCTGTAAACTCTACTCAGGCTACCCTTTCAGATATGACTGACCCAAAATAAAGATTTAAAGATTTGACATTTACGTTTTCTTCTCGTATTTTGTTCAACCAGTGCCTAAAAAGTTGCAGCATTACCATAACTTGTGCCTAAATTGAATTTACAACCAGCTTTTTTTTTTTTTTTTTTTTTTAATGGGAGTCCAATGCACAAGTGGGAGAACTGAGTGACTGTAGACATGGATCAGATGCAGAGAAAATTAAAAGAACTGGAACCTCCAATGCTTTAAACTATATTAAGACCCAACGTCTTGGACATGCATTTTTTAATTTCTCTACAATTTGGGCTGATTGGGACCCAGTGAGTGTAAGACGTCCGAAATGTCACCGGTGAGATGTGTGCATTCCTTACTTGGTGCCTGAACGCAACGTTTTTCCTGAGTGCAGAAAAAATGAGCCCTTTTGAGCAATACAGCTCATCTGGGTTGCTGTTTCAGCGAGACATATGTTTGTAACAAACCTTTTGCACAGTTACTGTTGTGAACTGATTTTCAATTTCTGAACATGGCATGAAACATTTCACACCTGAAAAGCTGTAAAAGAACACCTTGCATGTAACACAATGCATTGAGTGTTCCCTGAGCAGCCTTTTGCTCTGCTGCATTCAAGTTCACCACCTTTGGCAGACGTGCAATGGGGCACTGCCATCACTGGATGCTTTTTCTGATTAGACTACGTTGAGTGTTCCAGCTCTGAAGAGTCATAGTTGTCACGGTGGGCCAAGAAGGTCAAGGCCACTTCCATATGAAATTCAAGGAACTGAACAATCTTTGCATCACATACCATGAGGTCTCTGCAGTACAATAGCCAGATCAGTAAAGTGCATTAGCATCTGATGCTCCATTTCTTTGTATGACCGTGATAGTAACTCATTCTATCAACGAGTCATCACCTCAGTCTGAAGAATCTGTCATGAACTTTTCAGTGATGGCAGGGAATCTCAAGGCTTTGGACCAGTACATTCTGATCGCAGGATACAAGACATCAAAATGCAGGCACCAAAAAGTGATCAAGTCCATCAACTGAGTTTTGTGGGGCCCCTCTTCTAGCCAGTGATGTAACATTAGAGCATCTTTGAACTATGTAGTCCAGGTCCAGCCCTCTCGGCCCTGCACAGTTTCCTCCTCATGCTCAAACTGGGCTTGATTTGGTGTAAGAAGGTCTCCATTGCATCACATGCTCTTTTTTTTTTTTTTTTTGGACAGTTCTTGACGGCTTGGTCCTGGTGTCTTCAGTCATGGTCGTCAGGGACATTGCTTGAGACATTAGCCTCATCCTGCTGTGTCCAAGAGCAATGTCTGGGAATGTTACAATCTGAATGAGATCCTTCATATTCATCATTGTGATGTTTACGTCCCCTGATAGGGTTAGAGGGCTGTGGAATGGAGTCCTCACACCCACTACTGTCCTCCTCACTGCTGCTTGGCTCCTGTTGTGGGGGTTGATATTCAGCATCCCCCACGAGATCATTTATGTCTGACAAATCTTCTGCCTCTGAGTTGTCTCCATCAATTAACCCTGTTACTAGCATTTATGATACATATGATACATGGTGTGATTTGTTTTAATCCTGTCTGTATTCTATTGGCAATTTAGTTATATGTTATTTGCATCTATATTTTTATTTGATGTTTTCCTGTCTGCTGTGCTTGTTTGTTTCTATTGTACAGCACTTTGGTTGGCCTTGTTGCTGCTTTAAGTGCTCTATAAATAAATTGGTATTGTGTGGTACATAATGGTTTTCAACAGAAAACAAAACTAAGTCCCTCTGACCATATAAGTGGACAGAGGGACTTCCAAGTTTTCAACAGTTGTGAGTCCAGCTGTGTTGGATGGTCTGGAGACAGTAGCATTGACAGAAAGACAGGAGAAAGAACTGGAAGTAGCAGAAATGAAGGTGTTGGGGTTCTCCTTAAGGATGGATAAGTTTAGGAATGAGATCATCAGAGGTGCAGCACATGTTGAACAACTGGGAGATAAAGTTAGAGGCCGGTTTGGACATGTCCAGAGGAGGGACAGTGGGTATATTGGTAGAAGGGTGTTAGAAATGCAGCTGCCAGGAAAAAGACAAAGAGGAGATACTGTATATGAATGCAGTTAGAGAGGACATGGAGGTAGTTGGAGTGAGGACAGAGTGAGACGGAGAGGGATTTGCGTTGGGGACCCCTGAAGAGGAAACAGTGGAAAGAAGAAGTGCAGCCCCAGTTTTTACTCAAACGAAACAGACAATATTTTAACACATTGCAGTGTGGACTCTGTTACACACCACAGTTTATAACTTATTGCTAGTTGACAGAGGAGAGGGTGGGCCTCGGAGGCCATAGTACCAGCAAACTGTTTTATCCCGCGATGGAGTATGGTGTATGTGAGAATCAGTTTGTTTGGTGGCTCCTCAGATTAAAGAAGTCCTTCAGATGAAGGACAAAACGTCTCAGCCAAAAAAAAAAAGAAACCGTCCGGATGACCTGACTGAACATTGCTGGATTTCATTTAGCATTCATCATATGTTATATATTTAAGCTTTATGTCATTTACTGGCAAAGTCACAACTGAAACATTTCGATCAAAACAGAAAACAAGAAAAAAATGTTCAATACATTTCAAAAATCAAACGCCATCTCCAACCTGTTCGCTCAGGACTATTCCTGTTTGAGTTGGTTTTATCTCCTATTTGGTTACAAATAGATGTGAACAGATAGTTTATTTTAAAATAAGTTGGATCTACTTTAAACAAGCATGCCGATTGTTCTAATCAGAACTATATGTTTCACAAAAAGGCAGGAAACTTTCAAGAATCCATTTAGAGCAAAGTACCCATTGACAGAACAGAATAATGGATTCAGACTGGCAAAATGTCAGCTGCAGTATTTCACAGCTGGTACTGAACAAAAGGAGGTCCAATCAACCAGTTTTTTCCTTCATTGCTGCAAAAAGCACCGGCAGAACTAATGATGTTAATGATAACTTTTCAGCTACTTCCTGCAACGTTGAAACGTGGGCACCAAGATCTGAAAGGAGCCATTTGTGGTAACGCTGGAGTGTGCAAAGTGGGATTACTGGTCGCAGAAAACAAAAGTAAAAGTGCAGACGTGATTTTTAACAGTACTCAAAGACAATACAACATAAGAGAAACTTTAAATATCAAACAAAAATGCCAAAAAAGTTAATGATTAATTCTGACTGTTTGGGTTGTAGACCTGTAGTTGAGTGATGTGATTCATCATAAACCCAGTAAAATGTATAAAAACTGTAAAAGCAGCAATAATTCTTTTATATATTTTTAAATAATTATTTGCATGAAAAACCCAATTTACTTTCATCTGGAAAACACGTATTGAGGCATAATCTGATTTTTCTCCTTTCGGCTGCTTCCTTCTTCAGAGGTCACCACAGTGAACTAACTCACATGAAGATTTTGTTTTTATGCCGGATGTCCTTCCTGATGCAACCACAGACCACCGAGCTACCACAGCCCTGTGTGGAGCTGAGAGCTGCTATCTAGGGCGCCCAGGGGAGCAGATGGTGGGAGTTAAAGGCCTTGCTCATGGGCCCAGAGTGGGGCAAATGAGGGTGGAGGCAGGCGTGGGTGTTTCACCTTTCCTACCTACTTTTTAAATGTTGTTGTCCGGGGAGTTGGTTCGTCGACCTTCCGATCACAGGCCCACCTTCTGTAACCTTTGTGCCACCACACCCCCATGTAGTTTGAAATTTCTGCAGCTGCTTTGAGCAAAGCCTTTCATTACCAGAGCGGCGACAAATTCGTCAGACGAGCTTTAAAACAACAAGTCCATCAGACTGCTGTTAATTTAATCACCGCGTCATGGTTTCAGAAACTTGGACCCAAAAATACTGTCGGACACAAAAGACTCGAGTAAAAGAACTAAAACTTTAACAAAAACAAAAGGCTGAGGTGTCAGCAACAATTTAAACAATTCAAGGAGACACAAAGGAAAACACAGAGGAGAAGCAGACTTGATGCACATGCGATGCCACGCTGCAGGTATGGTGACGTCTGGGAAACCAAAAGGACTGGGGTTGATGGGAAAACTGGAGACAACTGAGCAATATGAGAGGGAGCAGGTGGAAGAGGGTGGGGCAGAACCAGGGAGTGAAGTCTGAGATTAAAAACATACTGGATAATACAGAGAAACAGAACAAAACACACAATAAGCAGATTAACAAAAAAAGAATATACTCAACAATAACCACAAAACAGATCTTGACGTCGTCAAGGTCTTTAAACTTCTTTCTAGGTTGATTTCATGTATTTGTGAAAGTTTAGAATTTTTTCTAATAAACCTCCTTTGATTTGTATAAAGGACAAAAATTGTATGCAATCCTCAATTCAGCAATATAATGGAATTAAACACTGTTATTTTTATTTCCATCAATGCACCCTGTACTGGTTAACTGGTCATCATTAACGTTATGCAGACTCTTCCACTGGTACATTTTCATCTTCAAATCACTTCTTGGTCTGCTGCCTTCATACATCTCCTCCTACATGTCTCTGCGTGAGTGCAGCTACAGCGTGCGCTCTCAGGACATTATTACCTGCAGTGTTCCGTCAGTGAAATCTGAGCTTGGCAAAAGGGCCTTCTCCTACTCCGCTCCTGCTTCCTGGAATATCTTACAAAAAGATCTGAAACTCTCGACCTTGACCTCTCTAAATGCTTTTAAGAATCTAATTGAATCCTGGCAAAAACCAAGGCAGACATGTTCCTGTTTTTAGTTTTTTTTTTTCATTTGCCTTACAATCTATCTGTTTTCCTACTTTGACATCTTTTTTTAACTTGTTAAAAAAAAAGATCTGTATGCTGCTCTTATGGTTGTCTATTATTGATTGTCAATGGAAAGTCTATTGTCGCTGTTGTCATCCTTTGTTGAAACCAGTTCTCTCTTGTAAATGAATCCTTGAGGCTCAATGGGATTAACCTGCCTAAATAAAGTTTGAATGAGTGAGAAAGTCTTTCCACTGCAAATACTGCCCTACTGTGTCCAGAGTGGGTATTGTTGCTGGGTTGTGTGGCAGTATACCTGGTTGTCCACTGCGTGGCGCTCGTCTTTGTGGTGGAGCTCTGCAATCTCTGGCCCAGTAGCCTGGTCTTCCACAGTTGTAACAGACGTCAGGAGTGGCTCCTCCATATCCACCTCTTCCCCCTTGTCCCTGCACCATGCCTGTCCATCCCCGGCCACCACCAGCACGCCAGCCTCCACTGTGACCAAAGCCAGCAGACCTGTATTGATTTTGATAGGAAGGAGGAGGAGGAGGGAGGGTTGCAGGATAGGAAAAGGGAGAAGGAGGAGGGACTACTCCTCCAGGATATTGATTAGTATGTTGTGCTCCAGCAGGAGGAGGCGTCAGCTGTTTAGCTGCTGCAGCCATCACATTCTCTGTCTTCTCCTTCTTTTTTGTTGCTTTTTGTCTAGCTTCCTGTAACTGTAAAGTAAGCAGGTGGTTTTCTAACTCAGCTTTTTCATTGTTTTTCTTTTTTTGTTCTTATTTTTTGTTCCTATTGAAATGTTTGCAGGTGGTGTATTAGATGTATTTCCCACTTAGCATAGTCACACACCCTCTCTAAATATCTCAGTTAAGTTTGAGGGTGCTCCCTTGGGGTTTACTGTAGTGGGCCTCATCCATTTTTTGCTTGCTAAAGTAATATAATCTTTGAGGTGCACTTGAGGTTCCCACTCAAACTCGGGAATTGCTGCAAGGGTGGATAGTGGAAATTGTTCCCTAATTGGATGTCCTAGGTCAATTATTACTTGATTTAGTGGAGCCTCATTACCCTGTTTACTAGTGTGTGTTGTTGATTCTAATTCTCTGGCCACCAGGGGCATCACACATCGTCCCAGAATTGCTCTAAAGTCCCCCAGGGTTAGTGACATCCCGTTAGTGAGGCCACTCAGTTCAGATAATCACAGTCTGCCCCCAGCAGAGATGCTTAGGGGTCTATCCACCAGAGCATCCCTATCTCCCACTGGGAAGGGAACATATTTATGGTGACCCCCTGAGGATTGTAGCAAGATGAAAACAAACTCAGCATCTTCCAGTTTTTCCCTTGCCCTCTGGTTGCCATTGTGTAGGTTCTTCTGGAGGAGTGAGCTGGCTGTAAGGGTCCTCCCCTCACGGGTGACCTAACATGTTTCTCATTTTGTCAATTTCATGATCTATTACCTCTTCTGTCATTATTTGAAAAATTTCTTGCTCGTCTTGTTTAGGTATCAAGTGTCCTCTAGCGGTCATTGACACCCTGACAGTTTGTCTCCTTTGTGTGTTCTGTAGTTTATGTTCTAGTTTTTCCATTCTTTGCTCATATTGTTCAATCATTTCTTTACTGTGAGCCCCTTTTCTTTCTAAAGTTTATTTTATGTGTTCTTCTATTTTAGTTGCCTCTTCATCTGTTCCCAGACCCGCACTGTAAATGGAGCTTATTTGACTGCTGCCCCGAACCTTTTTCTGCTTATGTGTGGTAGAGGTGCAGAAACCTCTACTTTGAGTCGTAGAAGGGTTAAACAACTCGGGCTGCTCAGGTTGTTCCTCAAACAGTCCACCAGATGTCGCTGCTACTTGGCTAAATGGGTTGGTGCTAGTATTTTCTAAGACCAATGTTCCTTGTGTTAATTCAATTGATGGGTACACCCCCCCCCCCCCAGGGGAGGACTCCTCCCTCACAATGGTCTGTTCTGGCCCTGGATACAGGGCGGAGACGACTTCACTTGCTGTATGGATTTTTTACTTGTCACTTCCGGTGTTGCCTGCTCCAGAGTTGTTATAATCTCGAGGAACCCAGATTGTTATGAGATCCAGAACGAGGCAGACAACGAGGAAATATAAATGACAGTGTTTATTATTTACAGTGCAAAAACTATTCGGCGTCTCTCTGCAACTCCTGAAAGAAGGGCGAGGTGGTTAGATAGGATCTCCACAGCAGCACTGAGTTTGGTGATTTGATGTTGTTATTTCTCTTACAGGTCTGGAGGGCAGCATGGGATCAAATCTTCCAGTTCTAGAAAAGTTTGCAGAGGGGAATCAGGAGAGAATCCAAGGGGAACAAGGAAGGCAGGCAACTGGTGGAAGCACAGCACGAGGAAACTAGATCAGAACCAGGGGAGTCCAAAGCAGGTCACGAGAAGAACCAGGAACGAGGAACCAGTGAAACTGGAAAAAAGAGCAAAAGGTGAACAAATCCTTTTCAAGTGGCAATGTTCAGACCAGAGGCACAAATACCATA
>JARVGQ010000474.1:16422579-16445594 GCA_031762355.1 Hypsolebias martinsi | reverse complement strand
CCCGGGGGCCGCGGGCTGCAGCCCCGGTAAGCCCGTGCTAAAATCTGGCCTAGAGTGCAGGTCCTCTCGTTTGGTAACAATTTAAAACAATAATGGAATTAGAGCGACACACTGGACACAACAAATCTAATGTAAAGAACAAAAAAAGAGATTTTCTGATGTCTGAATATTATTTGGGGTATTTTAACAAATACTGCAGCAATGATATTTGAATCTACACCTGATCATTTGTCAGTCAGTTTTTTTCCATGGCAAGTACTTGACTGTGGTTTAAACATCTGATCCCAAATTATTCAAATTTATACTTGGATTTATTTGATTTACTGTCAAACATTAAACTTCTCATTACTCACGTTTAATATGTTGTCTCCATTAACATTTGGCTCAACATGCCTGTTTTACAATAAACTGTGTTTTCTACAGTTTCTAGATGTTTTGTTACTGGATCAAACTGTGTCAGAGTGTAGTTGGAAAATCCCTCCACCCACATTGAACTTTAGCCACAAAGGTGATAAATAACGTATACAAATTATCCTTCAAGAAATATGGACAAGAAGAAGCAAATGTAATGTTAAAAACTTCTTTATTTTATATCTTTAAAATTAAAAACATCTGATTTGCATTCTACCTCCAAAGGCACAGTCATACTTATAGCAGACCAAATTCATAAAACACTGCCACTAAACACCTTTTGTTTGCTTTCCTCTGTTTGTTTTGTACTTTAGAAACAACACACTATAAACATGACTAAACGTGTTTACTGGTTAAACCGTGTTATCATAGAAAGACTGGAGTGATGATGTGTAACCAGCTGGACGAGCTTTGCACTCCATTTTCTAGGATAATGTGCTGGTTGGAAGCTGCTGACGCCTGCTGGAAACATGCAGCTGCTTAGAGACAAAGGATAAAACGATTCAGAATGAGATGTTTACACTAACCAATTCTGATGACGAGTGTTTAAGAATGAGGATGTTCGAAGCAAAACAAAGCCGTTGGGGGTGGGGGGGCGCGGGGCTGGAGCGCAGCGAGATAGAGGTGGTGGACCGTGCAGGCAAAGCTGTCAGGTTTCACACATCTCACCAAATTCTCTGAACTGCGCTAAGCGATACGAGATATTTGCACGTCATCTGACGCCTCCACCTCACTTCAAAGAAAACGAAAACAATTTCAGATAACTCCGTCAAGAGTCGACATGTGCAAAGAGGCTGGGCCTGTTTGTGGGAAAGTCATCAGGTTTGAAACAGGATCGATAACTGAGCGTACAGTCATAAATCAATAATGTATACAAATGTTGCTTACAATGTATGACCACACAGCACCATACACAGCACAAGAGGTTCACTTAGTGACAACAAAAAGTCAAAAAGGTGGATAAATTTACAATAGAATATATCAACGTTCTCACTCAGGCACAGGCCTCGGAAAAACAAGCAGAACTTTACAAATCACAAGAAGCTGGGATCAAAGGAAACCGGTTTGGCACACGTGGAGAAACATTTTGAAAGAAGGCAAGAAAATAACGTCTCAAAGGAAAATGAGGCCACAGAGGAAGTTAAAAAAGGACGGGATTAAAGCACTTTAAACATAAAACATAACACATACAGTACCTCTCTCGTGAAATCACGTGTTCAGTAAATCAGTGAGGATTTTTGCAGCAACTAACGAGTCCCTTTTCCACAACCAAAGCTGTTTTGTTTTTGTTGTTGTTTATAAGTGTAGAAGCTGCAGCAGGCACTCAAAAAAAAAACACGTTTTCCTTTACAGGCAAATAAAATCCAAGAGGGCTTCTGCACACCTCCCAAATCAAACATTTATAAGAAAATATCTACAGAAACACTTTGCATGACTCAGTCACACAACCACGGAAACGCACGAATCAGCGCCCAGGATAAACAGCAGAGTGGTGCACACACACAAAGCTTCCCTCTGTGTGTCGTCTTTCACCACTAATCACTTAACAAATGAGCAACAACTAAATTTAAGCTCCAGTTTACACCCTGCCTGTAGAAGTTACCTCTATACACACATTGCAGCATTTAAAGACCACCTACATATGGCAGTGAAAACCTCAGGAGGGTCTTGTTTCATTGTGAGGCAACAGGTTGCAAAATAATGACATAAAATAAACATGCCTGGCTTTAGTTCTTTTTTACAGAATCATACAACTGAGGATAAAGATGTTCCGTGGTTCTCTTTGTTTTTAAGAAGCCACGCCCTATTTTCACAACAGTGATGGTGGAATAAATGAAGGTGGTTGTGCCATCCAGGCAGCAGCAGTTAATGACTGAGTGTGTTCAGATTGCATGTGCTTCAACAACAGTACACGGCGAGTGTTCACAATCATCGACAAGATCTATTTACAGATATCAAATGTATAAATAAAGTGTTTTTTTGTACATTTGTGTGTGAGATGAATATTAGCAGTACACGTGTGTCACGGGTTAGTTGTCAGCTGAGCCGGTGGTGAAGAGGACTCGCTGATCAGTTCTGGCTAACTTAGCAGGCGGCTCCAGAGACTCCTCCCCGAGCCCGGCCTCGTCAGACGGAAGAGACAGCTCCTGACCTTCTTCCTCACTCTCCTCTTCTTCTTCCTCTTCTTCTTCTGTGGTTGGAAAATGGAGGTGGTTCTGACTAAGTGAGGGTAGTTAGCGTTGATGATCAGGCAGAAAAAAAAAGCACAAACCTTTGTCAGGATCCAGCGTGCTCAGACCTCGACCCAAACTGGCAAACTAACGGCAGGAGGAAACAAGATTAAAAACTGCTTCTGTTATTGTAGTAACTGTGTTTGTGTCAGTGTGGGCGGTTACTGATACCTCTCCCATAACAGCAATGGGAGTCTCTCCTTTAGCCTGGGCCACTCTGTGCTCTATAAGGTAGTACATGTACTCATCGTACAGAAGACGGATCAGGTGAAAGGAGCCAAAACTGGCTGCACTCCGCAGGGTCAGGTCCCGGATCACCATGGAACTGAAGAGCATGGATAGAAAGAAAAAAACTGTTATATCAATTATCTCAATAAAAATAGGAAGTAGTACGTTTCAGTGTGTTAAGGTGAACATCCATTGTATAATTTCCTCATTTCTACATCCTTAGTTTCTATTCTCAGCTTCTGTCCTACTGTATCAAACATGAGGATTCTGAGCAGAGAACAACATTCTGGAGGTAAGAGGAAGTGAGGTGAGAGACATCCATCAAACTGAGGTATGGGGTTAGATTAACAGAAAAGTGTTCATAATTACATGCACATTTACTTAATAATCAGTTTACAATATGAGAATGTGTCATGTTTTCTTTAGACAACAGATGCTATTTGGACACGCATTAATTATACACCCGCACTCCTCGTAGCTCCTGCAGCCTCCTGTCACTTCAAGTGCATGCTACAGAGACAATCATCCAAATATTTTGAAGACTGGTTTCTGGGTCACAGGCAGGAAGAGGGAGATCAGGAGAAACAAATTAATTATGGTGAGGTTCAACTCCAGTGCATTTGTACTTGTTGATGTTTGTACAGGAACTACTTTCTCACACAACTGAGTCCATTTGCAAAACGCCTTTAAGTGTTGTCAAAAGAGCCTGGCTGCACTAACGTTCTGACAAATAAGAAAATAAAGTGGTTCCTGTTTCTTTACATCTGTGACGACACTCTTAGAGATACAGAGGCTGTAAGTCTGGATTTGGCTGTTTTCAGTAGTGAGAGATTTAGAAAACTGAAACAGGTTGTTAGTGAAAAGGAACAGAAACTCCCTAAAGGAGTCGCTCTTTAACCACAATGACTAACTAACCTGACATTTCAGTGTCTAATGATGTCACACCTACTGTGCATCTATAAACATGAGAATATTTGATTTTGCAAACACTGCACAGAATTAGGATTATTCAAATACTGATATCAAATTATCACTAATGTTATTTAAACGAGGCATTTACTGAGCATGTGGCAAGTGCACACATCTACACTGGAAGTTATTTGGTGACTGGAAAAAGCATGTATATGTTGGTTTCACTAAATCCTACATCAACAAGAAACATAAACAGTTCAGTCTTGCTCTTTCTTGTCTTCTCCCTCTAGTTGTACCTGTAGAAGGACCACTTAAGTAGGAAGAGCTTGGCGGCTTTAGGGAAAGCAGGGCTTTGCTGGTAGGGCTTCAGGACCTGGGACACCACACCATCAAGCCATACAGCCCACTGCTCCAACGAGTTCTGCTGCTGGAGGGTCAGCTTGAAGTCCTGCTCGAGCCGCTGAACCACACGGTCTTCACACCTGCACACCCATGAAGCCTGCTCCTGCAGAGGGGGATGGAGACATAAACATGTCAGTATCAGGCAGACATACCTGACATTGGTTTTACCTGTAGAGGGCAGAGAGGTGACTTCATGTTTACATGGGAAATCCTTTAAAAGAGACCCCAGGTCATAGTCAAATAGTATTAGTTAGGATCTAAATGAAATACTAGATTCTTTGTACCTTGAAGGAAAGTTTCTGAGAAAAAGACCAAAGGTTTCCTGGTTTGAAGGTTAGAAGTACAACAGAATGACTGAAACTGGCTGCAGAACTCACACACATCACCTCACTGAAACCACATCAGAAATAGTTGCATTTGCACAAAAATAAACCACTGACACTAAAATTCACGTGAGACAACACACACATGCCCCAAAAGCACCTCTTTCAGAGATTAAACCAACCTGAACGTTAGCAAAGTCGACACGGTTGAGGTCAGACAGCATCTGGTTGATCTGGGCCGTGTTCTGGAGGACAGCACGGGCTGCCTGGGCGAGGTGGTTCAGACTGGTGTAGCGACGCAGCGTTTGGGCAAAAGCATTGGCTGATGTTACCTGAGAAAGAACATGGAGGTAAATTATGACTCAGACATCACAAATATAAATAACATTATCAAAAATGTTAAATGTCTTTTTGTAGTATTTAAAGAAATAACAGAACTGGTTACTCTGACTGTTTTATTTAGGGTAAAGCTGCTTTCTGGTAGTTTGCAGCAATTATTTTGATGCTGCTATTTAAAAAAAAAATCTTGAAAACTTCGACTAATCTAATTTTTGACTTTCCGATCTAAGAACACGCTGCTCTCTCAAATACATGCTACAAAAAGAGAATGGTACCTTGATGCGAACCATTTCCTCTGGGATGTTCATCATGGCGTTTGTCAGCCAGCTCTCTAGGCTTTTGGCAAAGTTTCGAATGGCTTGAGTTAAGGCACCTGGATGTTGCAAGAGAGGTCAGATTTTATTATAAATTTAGTCAATATACAGTTTAGATGAAACATCAAATTATACAGCTGAGTTTCTATTGGGGAAACTGGTTTTTATAAACAATCAAAAAAATAATCTAGTGTATTCAAATGTGGATGTAGACAATTTTTTGACAACACTGCAATAAAAACAATCTATAAATGCCAGTAATTTAGTGTCCACAGCAAAAACTATTGATTGTTTTTTTATTGTCAAAGGCAGCACCTCAGTTCACATGTTTCAGTTAAAAATTTTCAAAAAAGTGCCAACTTTCTTTTTTAAATTAAAGGGTGATCTGACAAATATTGACTTTATTTGTATTTGTTCATCATCAATATTTATCAGGAAACTACGTGTCTGGCAACATGATATTACTTCCTGCAGAGCCTTACTGGGGATGGGTCTGAGGACGTCAGGGATGAGGATCTCCACCAGGCTCTGGTACAGGCTGTTGTCACAGTCACGGCTCCAGCGCAGCACTGGCTCATACTTGCACAGCAACACCAAGCAGGATTTTGGGAGACGCTTCTCTGACTCATCGTGACTGTCAAAACACACAGTTAACAAGGCAATGATCCCGACACTGCAGTAAGACGTTTCTGTTCCATCTAGTTTGGGCAAAACCAGATTATTAAATGAAAGCTAGACTGCAGGAATAAATAACTCACACAGTCATGGTGACATCTCCAGCCTGACTTTGGCTGAACCTCCAGAAGGTTTTCCACAGAGTCTCCACCAGTGTAAACTGCAGATTGACCATCACATCCACTATGGCCTGAGGAAAAAAAAAAAAAACATTAATGTTTTATGCACTAACAGCTAACAATGAATGATGACAGAAAGGCAGATTATCAAGGAACACTCATGATAGTGAAACTGCCATCTGGGGCCCTCACCATTTGACATCTTGATTTATTTTGGGGCTGGATGTCATGGATATTGAACGAGTCAGTTTATAGTTACAGAAAAGTACAATCACAAAGATCAGGAAGAGTAATCCTCAAAGAACACAACATAACATTTTAAAAGAAATAAACATTTTTTATTTCTCTCTCCCCCCACCACCCCCACCCCATAAAATTTATAGTTTCCAGAGTTGTTTTTGAACCAGCATCTATCAGTGGGATTCCACTTAAAGGCATAATTGCCTTAAACTTAAGATAAAAAAAAAAACATTCAATACAAAAACAATTGGACTTTATTTGTAACAGAAGACGTTTCGCTCTTCATCCGAGGAGCTTTCTCAAACTCCTCGGATGAAGAGGGACACGTCTTCTGTTACAAATAAAGTCCAATTGTTTTTGTATTGAACGTTTTTTGATTTTATCATGTCCTGGATGACTGAGAATCTTCACCAGGTTAAACTTAAGAAAATGATAAAATCTAATAATTTAGAAAATATTTGGGTTCAGGTTAGTGGAAAAAGGGGAACTGTCACCAGTAAAGGCATCTTTAAGTGAGTGCAACATTTTTTTTTTCAATTTACCTCACAGTGTTCTCTGTAAAGCAGCTGAAAGCTCTTTATATGCTCAAGTTCAATCCCCTCTGGCAGAGTCTTCCCCTGGAGATCGATGTCTGGGAACTCTGGGAGAGCTCTGGAAGCATCTGGACAAAGACAAGAATCAAATCACATTTAATCTAATGTAAATAACTCGGAGTTGCTTTACACTGATTCAGCATAGAATATTGAAAAAGCTGATTATGATATCTGTTTGGATGGGAACTAGAAGTGTCCAAGACCAGCTTCAACATATTCAGAATACCTCATGGTTATCTGACAGTGTCCTCTAACATTAAGTTGTCAGCAAGTGATATAATAGCGCTGTTATAATTTTTTTTATCAACCCAGATTTTCCAGCTCCTGGGTTTGTGTGTGTTCATGTAAAACAAGCTGACTTTTATACATTACTGCCATAACAAAAGCATTAGTAGATCTGACCTGATCAAAGGATATTTTATTAAATTATTGTGCTGCAGGTGTCAGATGTTATTGAAACAGATTGCATTAAACTGACTAGGTAATACTAGAACAATACATTTAACATTAGTATTATAATCAAATAGGATGCTTAAATTTGTAATTGACATTTGGTAAAACTTCATAATTTATTGAAGTTTTCACAAAATGTAACCTCACCAAGGAATTGCTGGTACTGCTGAACCTGGGTGCTGATGTCCACATGTCCTGATCCCTGCTGCTGTTGCTGCTGCTGCCCTGATCCAGCTGCTGTGCCGTTGGTCATTCCCTCAACTTTGTGCACAGGCTTCAGTCTAATAGGAACAAAGAAAGAAGTGCATCAAGATCTAGAAAATTATGAGCAATTAAAACATAAATATAGTCTGAACATTGTGCAAGAGAAGATAAAATAAGATTCAATAACACAACTTATAAAGATCATGGATTCTGGAGAACAGCAAGATGGCCGAAGTGGTTAAATGATAAGAAAGATGCGTTTAAGTGTGTGTTTTTGTTCATACCTCTGTTTCTGTGAGAATGGCTGCTGCCTCATGGCCAGATGTTGTTGGTCTTCCATCAGACGGAGAAGAGAAGAACCTGCCTTAATTCTCAGCCCATAATAGTGATATTTAGAATTACCCCTAGCAGGAGCAAATAAAATATATTATTTAGAAAAAAAAACGGGAAAAAGAAGATGGTGTCATATTTAAAAACAATAAAAAAATAAATAAAGAATGGCTTGTATACACAGCACCATAGTGAGGGATTTTATCTGCACATTACAAGTTATATAAATGAGAAGCCAACAGGTGCCCTATTACATGTATAAATGGTGTAAAAGTTCTCTACACCTCAGTTTGGATGACTGGTGTGATCTTACCGAGTGCCCAGGCGTCGTGTGCGAAGCCCCATGAACACCGATCGAATTAGTTTCCCAAAAGAGGCAGCATTGACGGGCTCAAGTTTCTGCTCCTGGCAGTGCAGCAGGTAGTGGCAGTAAAGGGTGGAACGTGGCAGACTGACTCCTTCAGCTGTCTCATAGTTGTCCAGCAACCACTGTACCTGACGCACAGGCAATTAGAAAAAGAGAAGGAAATAGCTGGCGCAATTAGAAAAGTCTGCAGATATCAGGATGATAATTCTGCTAAAAAAGGCAAGCTTAATACATGTTCAGAATAATATAAAGTACATGCACACACATTTTCTTATAAATAAATCATACAAACACAAATTCACTCATATTAACTGCTGGGTAAACCATTCCAGAATGAAAACACATCTGTGTGCGTGCCGTGGCATACAACTTTGGTATGCAATGAATCAATGACCTAAAAAAACTGATGGGATATCTGCTGAACACATCTTAGTTCATATTATCATATGGGACTTAATATGATGAATTTGGGATGAACAGAATAGTGTTGAGGCATTTCAAGCAGTTTTTAAATGCCCCTCATTACATGCACTGCAATGAAATGAAAATGATGAGGTCATGGTTTTGTTTTCTTTGAGGAGGAAATCACAGAAAAACAACTGTTTTTTGTCAAAGTTATCGTTATATTAGTTTATCCTCTGCTTTTTCTGCACCACATTTTTAATTGTGCTTTCCACTTGACAAAACTCCACTATGACATCATCAGTGTGTGCCGTTGGAAGGTTTGTGTGAATGAGAACAGAACAAGAAAAAACTCCTGCATCTGGCACCTCTGCATACCTTCTTGTCTGCCGACGGCACGCTACTCTCCTCGCCCTCTGTAATACTCACAGTGGCTGGGGAGGCACGGGCGGTGTGTGAGTAGCTCTGACTGTTCCCAGCTGCCGCTCCATTACTGCTGCTGTTGCTGCTGCTGCTGCCACCCAGCATGTAACCACCCTGGATCACATAGCTGCCCGCTGCGCTACCATTAGTGCCCGCCCCCTCCTCTGAACCGTTGGTGGTACCCCCTGCGGTCACCACAGTGGCCCCTCCCCCTGCTGCACTAGTGGGTTGGGCTACAAACATGGACACACCTCCCGTGGTACCAGCAGCCACAGAGACAGTCAGAGACGAGCCAGGAGACGATGCCTGTGAGCCTGAAGTTGGCTGCGCTTCATAATACTGGCCGGCAGTGGTCTGGGTGTACAGGGGGGTCTCATTGTAAGGGAAGGTGCTGGAGCGACTGGATGAGAGACACATTTTATTATAAACAGTGGAAAATACAAGACAAATTAGCATGTTTTTAAATATATGGACATTTGTTAAAAATATGATTGGAAATTATTTTATTCTAACATGGTGCTTGTAGTGTAGTTGTTGTCCCCTCCTTCCACATACTGTACTTGATTGGCATACACATGTTGCACCGGCACTGGTGTGAGCTGCTGCTGGACCTAAAGAGTAAACGCACACACACCAACAAATATCCAATAAATCCTTGCACACCTTAATACATTTTCTCAAATGCTCCATCAGCCAAGTATCTTAAACTACTATTTATTTTCTATAAAAAACTTGACATTTCTCTGTTCCTACAACTCATTAGCAACACTTTCCCTCGTTTCCCTAACCTACTTGGAAAATGACACCTCTATGTGGTCTGAGCCATCTGTAGTCCTTGCAGTTTCCTGATGCCAAGGCCATATATTCAGGATATTCTGCCAGGTACTGAAGCTGCTCTTCGTCTAGTCTCCTTTCCCTGGCTAACATGAAGACGTCTGTAGAAAGGGGAAGCTAGAAAGTGGCAAGTTGGACCATAAGTACAGTGAGCTGACTAATTTCAAGCTAGCGATAGAGATAGAGAGAGAGATAACCTCAACATAATCACACATTTTATGACATGAAGCTGTGACGAGCTGTTGAACTGTAAAGGTTAATAAAGATTGACAAAGTGTTTTTGGACACTGCCTTGTTGTATTTTTGAAGCCAGCATCTGTACACTTGGAATATGAGAGCTGTACTGTCCCCACTACACACCCGCCCAATGTGCAAACAGGCTGACACTGTCATGTGTAACATGAATTTTATTTCTTAAAGCTTCAGATAACTAATTACAATTAAATTTAGGAAAAAAAAATCAAATTGAAATCTACAGCATCCAGATCATAACTAATGTGACTCAACAAAAATCAACACTGGAAACAATGATCTGAAGCTTTTAGCCTAGAGGGGGCGCTCGCCCATACTGGCTTCAAGTTTCGGTATTCCATTTCCGTCTCTAGTTACAATATACAGTACCTGAATGGTTTGCACTTTACAAATTTGTGACGTGTTGGTGCTGTCTGTGTGTTTGTAACTTACGTCCTGTGTGATGTGAACAGGCTGCAGATTGGTGACACTCAGCTGTGTGCCCGGCTCTGTTTTGGTTATCTGGGAAGTGGCCTGCACCACAGACCTCTGTTGAGAAGAAGAAAGTCTCAGCACAGGAAGGTTTAAAGAGCAAAAGTCAAACAAGTTAGGGCTGTATTTGTGTGGGTGTATACAGTTTGTGTATGTTTTACCTGTTGGGCTGTCTGTACTTGCTGAACAACTTGTGTGGGAACTCCTGTCTGTACAACAGCTGGAGGTGGGCTGGAGTCTGACACGCTGTCACTTGAGTGAAGGGAACCCTCTATAAATGAAGGTGGAGTCAGTACTTTTCAGGCAAATAATTTTATTGAATCTTTTGGTGTATTTGTATTTAAGTTTTGTTACTCCGATTAGATCATGCCTATTCAACTTGTGAAATGCTTTAAATCATTAAAATTTTACTTTTATTTGTGAAGGAAAATAAAACTTCAGATTTAAAAAATTCATCACAACTTAGTAATACACAGTATTTTTTACTTTTATAGGTATATTTAAGGTTTCTAAAAAAAAAAAAAAGATAGAAAACCTTGCAATCAAATGCATAACTCCTTCATATGTCATTATTATCCTTAAAGGATGTTTCAAGACATAGGGTTCTTGAGACATCCTTTACCACATCTGATTGCCTGAATTGAAAGTAAGTCCCTGCAAAGAAAACAAATGAACTTTCTTTTCTTGACTCTTGAAGATAAATTGAAAAAAAAAAAGGTAATTCAAAAAACCTTTTTAAGTTCTGAAAACTGAAATATACTGTGCTTAAAATGGATTTTGGGCTTTTATTAAAGCACATCTCAATCATCCAGGCCTTGCTAATCCTAGACCTCTGTGCAAATTTTGGATCATAAAACCAGACCGTGTTGTGTTTAAGACTTTCATATGATTTATCATGAATGATATGTTAAGTTCAGTGATTACCTGTGACTGTGACAACAATGTACTGAGGCGTGCTTTGAGCATTTCCAGACTGTGTGGGGGAACCCTGGATCTCTGCTGTCACATACTGTGCCTGAGGCGGCTGCGCCTGTGCAGTGGTTTGGGTTTGACTCGCCGCTGTGGGCTTCTGAGTGGTGAGGGAGGACGTCTGTTCAGTAGGAGCTGTTTGGCCTGAGGGTGTGACAACAGTGGGAGCAGCCACGGTAGTCTGAATCTCTGCTAAAAACTGAGGGGTAGTTGCAGAGGTGGAGGCAACGTCAGGTTGACCTGGAGTCACGGTAACAGCAGTCCCCTGAGTTTGGACTGCTGGTGGGATCTCCCCTACGTAGGCTGAGGTGGCCATGACAAGAACTGATAATCACCTTAGAAAAAAAAAAAAACACACAAGATATCCACTTCTGGTAAACAACAAAATCCTTCAAATTAGCAAAATAGCTGGACTGGTATATATATATATTTTTTTTTTTGTTATTGTTGTTTTTTTACTAGGTATAACAATTAAAAACAAAAAAGAAAAACGCTTAAATGTACAAGTAGTACTTCTTTGTTTAATTTATATTTAAGTTATAGCCATAAAATGACACTATTTGCCATATTATGTTTTGTAAGAGGAAGTGTTGATGATAAACTATAAAACTAATCAGAATAAGAGGTAAGTTAAGTACTGCAGTGGCAGACCAGTTGGTGATGCAGCTAAACTAAAAACAGGATGAGAGAGAGAAACAATTGAAGGGAGTAAGTATTCTGGTGTCTCGTTACCTGTAATGTGATCGCGTCATCTTTAGCCTTTCAAAGCTGCTGAAAGAGTAGGGAAAATCCCTTACCACATCCACTGAATGTTGCAATTCATCCTGTCTTCATGCTTTGTGTCAAACATCGAGTGAATAAAATCCCAAATATTTATAAAGCTGGCACGTTAGATGATTAAATGAAGAATCAATAAAATGACAGAGGAAAGGTTTTAAATCTTTGATTGCAACAAAATAGAAAGGTTTTAAATCTTCGATTGCAAAAAAATAGTGTAGTGTAGTGTAGAATAGTGTATTCAGTTATAAAAAGTCATATTACAACCGTAAATGTAGCACAAATTAGCCTTCAAAACTTTGGCTATAACATAGGTAGGAAAATATTACATCTTTAAGATCTGACAATAACACTTTAAGTAAGTACACATAACTAATGTACCAAATGTATTTTAAAGGTGTGTCGATGCAAATGACCAAACACTTTCACTGATGTATTTGACTAGCCTTCGAAAACCCTCCACATGGTCTTAAACTAAAACCAGCAGAAAACACTTGCAAATGTTACTCAAAATACACTTTTATATATTATTGTTCAAAAACAAGAGAAAACTCAGCGCACATGAATAACTTGAAACGTCTACAACTGATCTAATTTGATGTGTACAGTAATTATTCAAGATCCAATTCCCACTGGATATGTTATAACGTAGTATTTACAATGCAGCTTCTTTCTTTGTAACAGATTAAGTTATCAAGGATAATCATCTGATGTTTTCTATCCAATAATTCACCACAAGAATAGAATAGCTGTTGTTAGTGGTCTGTTTCTGTGATATTCCGTTAAAATTAAAGCATTTAATTTCCAATTTACAGATCTTTAGGCATAATTTTTTTAGTACAGTTAAAAGTTATTTATTTAATAAAACTGTCAACAAAGAGGGTAAACTACCCTTCGACCTGCTGAGCACCTGTGCAGAACGCCCTCTTTGGCCACGCCCCTTACACGTTAAATGTCTGTCACATGCAACAACTGTTTCTAAATTCACTGATTAAAAACGCTTTCTCGTTCCGTTCTGAGACGTAACACAGAACATATACAGCATTCCGCTTTAATTGGACTGTTATTCATTTTAGGTAGGAGACACAATCTAACTACTGTGTGTTTCGAATACAGTACTGGCAAAGCCCAGCGTGCAAAAAAAAAAAAAAAAAAGCCATAAGCATGTACAGTACAGTACATGCCGAAAACATCAATCATCTTCAAATTGTGGACTTTCAGTACGTTAGCTGATTGAAATACTGAGCACAAGCGTGTCGTGACACAGTACTGATGCAAGGCAACTTGAGCAGCAAGCTAGCTGGTCTCTACAACCACCGCCATTTTGTAGCTTTTGCATTTGACATCGCCATAACAACGGCCTGCTGCTTGCCCGTGCATCTGTGGCCGCGTCGTCATGGCAGGCGAGACTCCGTGTCATTCCAGTGAGACTGTGTACACAATCACCCCCGCATTCACGAAACGCAGCTAACGTATTTTCAGACCAACGGCTAACGTTAGACTAGCCTCGCTAGGAGGCAGTAGCTTGTGTTATGATATGGCCACTGAAACAACAAGGAAAACACAGCACAATTCATTCAGGCGTTACAGAATAAAAATGTTGTACGTACCTAAAGCTTCACCTCTGGTTTCTCGTGTAAATCCCCCCTCCGATAAATTGTCTTTTTATTTGTTTTATTTTTATGGCGGATTCAGTTGTTGTTGTTGATTCTCGTTGCTGGGTTCTGGTCGCCAGGGCTACCGTGGCTATGGCGCTTCGTCCTCACCAGGGCAACTGTTGCTACCCACCCGCTCCCTTTCCTCCCCCTTCCTCACTCTGATTGGCTGAGGGCTGCCGAATTCTCTTAAAGTGACAGTGTCCCTACAATTATTTTACTACAAAGCCTTCCACGCCCATTTATGTTCACTAGTAATGGCGAATGCTGGATCAAGTACAACAGGGCAGGCTTGTTACAGGTCTTTTTTTTAATGAGTCCTCGTGACTCAATGAGACTAACGTGTATAAATAAAGGTTGAATGAATGAGTGAATGAATGAATGTTGAGAGTATGTCTACAGGAAAGAGCAATAAAAGCTTACTTTAGATTCATTTCATGCATGTTAATCCCATACAAGGCCTTGGGTCAAAATTAGGTCAGTTTTAATAATGGGGCCTGGGTTATTTTGATCCAAGGGCGGTAAGTAGGTTAAGAAAGTCTATTTAATCTAAACGTGCTAAAACTACAGTAGATTCAGAGATTCTTTATTGTCATTCGCACCACATGTGGTACATGTGGTGGAACAAAATACTGTATGTACACAGGGTCCCAGTTACATCCAATAATAAAAGGTAAAACAAAAAACAGTAATTAGATCTAATATATAACTAAGAAAAACATCAGCTAAAATATGCTAAGCACTAATAGCATGAAAACAATAAACACAATATGCCAAACAGCAGCACGAACATGAGTCTGTGTGAGCAGATGAGCACAAATGAACACAGCAACATGGAACAGATCAGCAGCAACATGGAACAGATCAGCAGCAACATGATGTGATTTTTTTCACAGTGATTATCAATAGATGAAGCTTGTGTCCTTGGTTACTCATATCCCAGGAGAAATTTGATAGTCAACCCATTTCCAAGGCTGGCGGGGAGTCAGATTCAGATAAGCTTGGTTGTTGATTTACTCAGGCTGACAGATTTTTTTTCTTCTTCAGCCTTGAAGTCCATCTGGATGATCCGATTCCAAAATGGCCTAATTGTGGGAAACATTCCACTGATCCATGCTATGAATCCTCTGCAAGGTCGTATCCACCACCACGCTGACGAGCCCCAGCCGCATGTAGCCTGCGATTCTCAGAAATTGCCTCCACCTTACGGTTTAGCTCATAAATCTGCTGATTTAAAAAAGTCACGACACGGATCAAACCTTCACACTGGCCCGGAAGCTTGATCATGGCCAAAACTGCTTTCGAGACCTGCTTCAATTTCCGATAGAACAGAGCCCCTCCAATGCCAAAAAGCAGAGTCCCTGCTATCATAAATCCAATTATGTAAACGTCTTCTACATCCTCCACAGACAGGACTGAGAGACACATCACCTTCCACTCTCCCCACGAGTCCATAAAAAAATCCCCCAGGATGTGTCTGCGCAGGCAGGGCAAACCGGTTCCCCCGGACCTTGTCGTTTTGTTGAAAAAATCTTGTCATTAGAGTTGATCGTCCATGATACCAGATCCATAATCTTAATTTACGTTCGGGAGATGAGTCCCCAAGGTGCTTCACACAGACAGAGAGCAAGCAGGAGGAAGGGAGATAAGGCAGGAAAAGCAGAAGCAGCCACTCTCGACCAGAGCAAGCAAGAAAAAAGAAAAAAGAAAAAAGAATGGTCATCTGAAGACTGAACTTCAAACCTTTGTAAAATGTCTAAATTAGTTTTTACAATTACAACATTTTTGGCAGAAAATTTTTGGCATAAATGAGCTCGATCTGTACCGTGTGACTCAGCAGAGACGAGGAAAGTTTGTCCAAGTTTTTAAAAGATGATAAATTGACTTGAACATAATTTACTTTTCCTTCAGGTTTCCTGTCTAAGCTGCCAGCCAAGCTCACAACACTGAAATTAACCAACAACAGCTTCACTCACATTCCCAAGGACATTCTTGATCTCCCAAAGTACGTCCCTCAGAGTTAATAAAGGGTTTTTGTCTTTATTAGACTCTGTTTTTAATCAATTGATTGGTTTCTGCTTTTCATGAGTTATATTTTTTCCTTACTGTCTAGCTTACAATCAGTGGACATGAGGACCAACAACATATCTGTTCTGCCTGGCCCGGGGTCCTGGAAGTCCAGTAACATTAGGGAGCTGATGTTTAGTCACAACTGCATCAAAGTTCTGGATCTGAGTGAAGCAATTGAAGCATGGGCTAGACTGGAGAAACTCCATCTGAGTGGCAACAAGTTAACTGAGGTGCAGCACAATGCTCATGGTAAAAACAACAGATTAGAGAAGTGGGCCAACCTTTCTTTGTTGCGTTGTTTTGGATCAGATCCCCCCACAAATTGGCTTGTTGGAAGGCCTAACCTCTCTGGATGTGAGTCATAACTCCAGCCTACGATCCTTCCCAGATGAAATGGGAAAACTGAGCAGACTGTGGGACCTGCCGCTGGACGGCCTTCAACTGGAGCTGGACCTCAAACTCATCGGTAACAAGACTAAAGACATAGTCAGGTCAGAATGAGTCTCCTTTATATCACTGTGTACTTCAGTAGATACAAGATACATGTTTGTTGTCGAACAAAGTGATGTTAAAACTAGGCCTGTCGCGATAAACAATAAATCAATTAATTGCATGATGAATGAAAATTATCAACCTCATTTTCATTTACCGGCTTTATCGTTTCTTTGTGTCTCTCTCTTTCTACTGAAGACACGACTCCTCCGGTGCTCTTCACTGACCCCTCCCTTTCTCTTTATACTGTTATCTCTTAACCATCCAAAATCACATTTTTGGATGGTTAAAAGCAGTTAAGCTGAGAAGCTAAGCTAAACCTCCGTCTTGTCGAGCTCCAAAATTCACAGTTGAAGCCTGTGCCTTCGTGTAAAAAGTTGTTTTTCTCTGCAAAAAGAAACTGAGAACTTGTTTACTGATTTTTTAATTTAAATTAAAAGCTTTGGTGAAAAATGCTTAAGAGCTCAAACCATCGAGCGTGCGCCATGTCACCTTGTCAGACCATGTCCCGTCAAGGGTCTCCCTCCCGTTTGTCTTAGAAGTGCTGCTCAACTGTCCATCCTTTGGTTCAAACAGTCTTATACTGCCATCAGGTGGTCAAAAAAGGGTACTAAACTCCAAACAAATCAGTATCTCTTCTAAAATTTGACAATTAATTATTGTAAAATTTCAAATAATATGATTGTTTATTGCAGTAATTTCTGAGACAATTAATTGCCCAGCAAAATTGATCGTAACAGGCCTAGCAGGGGTCGTGGCCTCCTAACCCCGTGATAAATGAGGGACTACTGTATTGATGTTACACACGCTCATATTGAAAAACTGATATTTTTATAGGTTGTGCAGCCGTAACGCACATATTTACGGTAAACCTTTTTTTTAATGTGCTTCTTTTCTGCAGAGGCACCACTCAATTTGACAAACATGACATGATTTTTATCTAAGTCGCCTGCCTACTTTTGTCTGCAGGGAGTAAATAAATACTTTTTGTTTATTCAGAAAACAGGATTAAGCACGGAGGCGAAGCTGGTTCGAAAACAAGTTTTCGGAGTTTAACTGTTTCAGAAAGTCTGATCTTCACACACACACAATGACTTTTCTTCTGCTGTTCTCACATCTGTGTGAACATCTGTGTGAAGTTGTTTTTGTAAATACAGTATTAGGGCTACGAAAGGGAAGGAACTTTGCATTTAAAATTTTTTTTTTCAGAACTTTTGCTTTTGGTTGATGTTGAGTGAAGAGATACAAATCAATATGATGTTTTTTTTTTTCTCTTTTCTTTAAATTTTTTTGGGACCTTTTTGTTTTTGAACTTTATTATTATTATTATTTTTTTTCAAACAAAGTGGAAATGCTACATGAGAAAACTGTAATGACTGTTTTTGCATAATTTCCATATGCATCCTCAGCCACCGTCCGCTCTGACACAACGATGACATCGGTTAATTTTTTCCTGATTTCTTGGAGAATTTTATGCACATGTAAAAACTGCAAACATCTAAGAACCAAATCTTAAATTAAGGATCATTGTGATGAACATATAAACTGATGTTTCTCAGCACTGTGTTCTTATTTTTCTAAGAAATCTGTCTTTTTAATGGTTTCAGTTTACAGAACTCGTCTTTTTTTTATTTAAGAGAATAATTTGATGCACTCCAACAGAAGCCCAGTGGATTTAGTTTGAACGTTGTTGACGGTTTTTATTATTTTGACATACCCAGAACCTGTTTTCTAGAACAGCCACCTCATTTTTCTAACCTGTGGTGATGATGATGTTGTTTTCCTGCACACCGGTTAGTTCCTCTGCACAGTGCTCTGTTTGTTTCCAGAAAGTTTCCCTCACACTGAACATTAATGACATAAAAATCTAGAATAAAGATAGTTTGTTATAATTTGTTGCGTTTTTCTTCTTCTGCACGACTTGTGGATGCAGCACCAAAACAAATCAAATCTTTCTTGGAGGCCATTTCACTTAAATTCAGATTTAGGGACTTTTAATCAAGACTACAATAAATATAGTTTCTGTTCCACTTTGTGTATAAAGACAATAAACAAGGCACAGAGAAAAACCTTAGTTGTTTTCGACTATGGTGTGTTCAGGGACGTTCAGTAAACTTTAAAATTACATCTACTTTACCGCCGTTTATTCTGCGGTGTGGTGCTGAAATGTTTCCAGAACTCTGCATTTGGGTTTTCTCATGATGAGACAAATAAAATGAAAAGTGCAACTCACCGGCCGTCTCTCACGCCAGAGTTTGACTGAGATCATCTTGTGACGGTGTTGGTCAAACGTTATAAAAACCATCCTGTGCGATGACCTCATGTGACATTTGGATGTCTTCAGCGATCTGGCAGCACTTTGAGTGTTGAGAATAACTCTCAGCTACTACCACGCTCAAATTAAAATTCACTGATACCGGTAGTCATTTTCCGTGTGTGCAAACGTTGATTAGTTGTGGCAGCCATCTTAAACTGGGTCGACTCTAAATGTTAATTGTGTGAATGTTTGTGAAGCATCCACACGGTGATCCATTTTTCTTCTGTACGTTTTTTGGAGCGATGCTCGTCCCCCAGTTTTGAATATATTTCAACAAATATCAAAACATGCAGCTCTTTCAGAACAATCCTGCTATTACTTTTGGTATTGGTGCAAATTTGGCTTTTTGAAATATTTAGCCTTTTCTGCCTCTTTTCCCTAATAGAAAATGAACTGAGCTCATTTTACATCCTTCAGACCTATAGATGTGTTTACAACCTTTTACTGCTCCTTTCACATTTTGTTCTGGTTCATCTTCTTTCAGCTTTGTTGTGCAAATTTTAACTCCCCCCCCCCCCCCCCCGCCAGATATTCAGATCATTTCAGCTGTTTTGAGCACCTTTCAAATTAATTCAGCAAAATGCAAAATGTTTGTGCATCTTCTAACTTCTTTTGCTTAATTTCAGCTTATGCTCCTTTCAACTAATTTCTGCAAGTTTGAGCTTTTTCTATTATTTCAGCGTCTATTTAGCTGGTTTTATGCTAATTTTAGCTTTTTATTCCAATTCCACATTTTTTGCACTCATTTAAACTTTTTTCAGCCTAATTCAGCAAAAATGTGCTTTCTCAACTTCCTTCAGGTAATTTAAGCTTCTTTCTGCCTTTTTAGCTGCTTATTCAGCTGTTTTTTTGTTTGTTTTTGCAAGTCTACTTTTTTTTTTTTTTTTAAATAATTTCCACTTTTTTGTACTCATTTCTGCTTCTTTCAGCCTAATTGGGCAGTCAAGTTTTTTTAGGCCGCCTCCTGCTAATTTCAGCTTGTTCTAACTTTTTAGCTAGCTTTTAAGCATTTTTCACTAATTTCAGCTGTTTTCAGATAAATTAAAACTTTTTTGTGGTAATTTCTGCTACTTTCAGCCCAAATAACTTATTTCTACTTGTTCAGCTTGTTATGCTCCTTTCAGTTTTTTTCTGCTAATTTCAGCTTCTTCTCCAATTTCAGCTACAATTTAGCTGTTTGAATGCCAATTTGAACTTTTTCAGCTAATTTGACATTTTTAGGTCATTTCCGCTCGTTGTTCCCTTCTGGTAGCTTAAGCTTCTTGCTCCCTTTTCAGCTACTTTTCAGCATTTTATTATTATTATTTGCTAATTCCAGCTTTTGTATAAGCTAATTTCCCAATTTTTGTACTAATTCCTACTTATTTAAACCTACCAGTAGTTAACTAAATATGTGTTCTTTCTTCTGCTAATGTAGTCTTGTTTAGGCTCAATTTCAGCTAGATTCCAACATGTTTTAAGCTACATTTGACTGTTTTTCAGCAAGTTCTTCTGCAAGACGCATTCACATGGGCAGGAAATGCAATGTCTCTAGTTTAGTTCTAGATGCAAAGATGACTTTGACAGTTTTATTACGTTCAGTCCAGTAGGCCATGAAATACTTTGCTGACATCTACAGGTGACTCCAATAGGTAACGGCAAAGTAAATAAAATACTGTAAATAAGCCATGCATGATGGGAATGACATTCAGCTACTCCCACACTAAAATTTAGCTGAATGTGTAAAAAATCAATTTGGTGAAAAAGCCACTTTAGAGTTTGCTAATGCTACAGACAAACACATTATTACCTCCGAGCAAAAATGGAAAGAAACATTTAAAACACAAAGGTAGCATCTGTCTTATTTGTTAATCGTTGACTTTTTTTAAAATTATTTTTATTAAACCACCAGCTGGAGGAGGTGATGGAATTGTGTGCAGCAGGTAAATAAACACACCTTCAGAGCATTCAGTCCAAGGACGGAGGGCCAGAGAGGGGAGGAGTCATTGCAAAGTCATGGTCAAAAAAACAAAAACAACAATGTTTTCCTCATACTGATGATTAATGCATTCTTAAATTAAAGATCTGTAAGTAACTGTGTGACCAGATGCAAACTGTAGCGTTTGTTTACAGAAATAGCCAAAGTGACTGAGAACGGGTCAGACGTCGCTCTAGCCTCAACGTCTTCTCTGAGGATCTGCTCTTGATTCTGACATATTTGTTAACCTGCACAGACTATGACCAGCCCAACGTCGGTCGGTCACGTCTCGATGTGCCACGTGGTTTTGGGCACATTCAGCTGAGGGCTTTTGTTTACATCGAGTGCATACCTGCGTTTCAGAATTATGTATCGATTTTATCTGGAGAACTGGTGAAGGAAACTTTCAAACTGCACCTTTCAATATGGATCAGGATAATCTTTCTTACTCTGCAATAAGCGTCTTTAAAGAAAACTCTCACATTCCCCCTGTCTCCCCATAGTGTGCTTATCGTCCCATCATCAGGCACTGAGATCCACAGGATTGTTGGACAGAAGTCTAAAATGTCACATTAATAGTTGACTTGCCCTTTTTTTGGGGGGGGGGGGGGGTGGACTTTCAAACGGGATAGGATTGGAGCGCTTTCAAGTAAACAAACAGCGACTGTGTCTGGTTGAGACCTCCACTGGGACATATACGAGGAAACAGCGACTACCAATGGTTACAAGATGCAACTACACCTTAAAGAGATTAATTCATAATGTTACAAAAATAAAGACAAAAGGGCCAACTCAGGAAAAATAAAATAAAACCGATAAAAAACAGGCACTGAAGTGGCATCAAAATGAATCCATAGCTCTAAAAATCAAGAGGTATAAGGTAAACAGTTATTTGACTCTATGTATGTTTAGGAAACCTCCAGCACGTGTGCAGCGTCTTAAAACCTGTTCCTGTTTTGAGGTAACGTAGAAATGAAAGAGTTTAACATTTTGGAAAGGCACATCTGGGTCAAATGAACAAGAATGTAAAAAAGGTTGTGATCTGTGCTCAGTCACTACCAAACGTAACAAGAGCTCTTTCTGTTCAATTAAACAAAAATAAATAAATAAAATAAAAACAAGTCAGCACTTTTACTCTTCCACCAAAATGCTCTTTTCGATGTGTGCTCATAAAAAGGTGACATGTATCTAGGACAAAAGCAGAACAATATAAATATTTCTCTTTAATAGCAGCCAGCAGAAGATTCGGATCTGAATCAACTCAAGAGTTAAAAAGTTATAAACTACAATCTGTATGGAGCCGAAACGAAACGCCAAAGTCTGCTTTTCTTTTTTAACCAACGCAGAAAATAAAACACCAACACATTCATGAGAGAGGTGGTGGGGAAGCGTTAGCCATGTTCATAGACACATTTAAAACTGCATTTCAGAGGTTGTTATGTGGGGTTCTGTAGAAAAGTTATGTTATGAGCAGTAAATATCTTACCTGTTGTAGGTAGCTCTTTAAACTGCCTCAGTTTGGAGAAACAAATTTTAACAGAAATCAAAATAAACTAAAAGATAATCTGAGTGGAGCCATCTTAAAACACCTCAGACTAAATTAATACATTTATGTGAAAATTTCTGGGCATTTGTGAAAATATTTAATGGCGGCAGCTAGCTGTAACTTTTCTGGTGCAGCCTGGGACAATTTCAGCAGGAATGATATACAGTATTTAATTTTTCAGATAAACTACTGCTAAACTGACAGCGAAGTAATAGTTTACAAAATATCACTTACACGAGTGGTTGCAACATCTCCAACTACTTGCACATATTGAGCTTATTTCTCTATTCTACTAAAATTTGTTTGTGACACATGGAAACTCCCAATGACATAAAAATTATATATATTTATTACATTTATACCCTAAGGAATGTAATGCATTCTGGGGCGATGACAAACAGGTTGTAGTGGACTAAAATACAAGGAGTAGAGGCTAAAAAGTTATATCACGTGGCAATTAAGTTATATATTGTGTTGGTTCCTATGCACAATATTATGTGTCGAGACAATCAAACGTGACCAATTTGTGATGTTTAATTTATTAGCTCTGGAGCTAATGCCATATAAATATTTTGTCTGGAGTTATGCTATTAGCTCTGAAACTATAGCTATATATTAGCTCCAGAGCTAACGCTACATACTAATTATATTAGCTATGTAGCTAACACTATAGCTTGTGAGCTAATGATATATTATATACTGTATATAT
>JARVGQ010000474.1:16361379-16379392 GCA_031762355.1 Hypsolebias martinsi | reverse complement strand
GCTGTCCTCTGCTTGTCCTGTCAGACGGATGTGTTGCTGGCTGGTACTTTTGACAAGAAGATCAACATGTATGACACTAGAGGTGAGCGTGTTTGAGCTGCTGTTTATGCCAAGTATTCATTAAGAGTTCATTAAAAAAATGAACAAAGCCACGTAGTGCCACTTAACAAAAAAAAAGTAGAAAATGTTTATTTTTCCCACATGTACAAGAAACACAACGTACATTGAAATAATTTGAAACAGACAAATTAAAATTAAAATGAACCAACTGATGAGAATCGTTCACTGGTTTTCAATTGTGGTTTCACAGAATTATTTTAAAAACAAATGAATGAAACTGGTCTTGACAAAAATGATGGTGCTCCTAGAAAAGATTGAAGATCATTTTACCTTAAGGATGTATTAAACTAAAGTGTGTCCTGTGGTGGGCACAGTTCTGCTAATCTGCTATTAGCAAAACTAATTATTTTTCTTTAGCAGATCAGCATTTTTTGCTAACTTTGGAAACCATTAGCAGAATTAGCCTCTGCTAAATTAAGGTTTTGCCAAATTCACAAGCTTGTTCCCGTCTGTTGTGAGCGTGTCTCGAAGAGTTCGTTGGTTGACGCAGCAGCAGCTAGATGAAAGCACGTCGGGATTCGAGCCGACAACCTTCTTGCTGAGAGGCATCAGCTTTACCAACTGCGCCATCATGCCACCCTCAAAAATGAACTATAACAAAGAAAAGAACACGGTACCTTCAGTAAAACATGGAGCTCAGAAGCTGCTTTGCTGTGTCTGGAACAGGAGGATGTCTTGACTCTGTGCAGGGAACTTGACATTCTCAAGACAATCAAGGCATTCTGGAGTGAAATGTGCTGCCTGGTGTCAGAAAAACAGGCAACACCAACAGAATAATCCTCCACACAACTAAAAACACCCAAGATTGGCTAAGAATCAAACACTGCACTGTTTGGATGTGACCTCCTGACTCCTGATCTAAATTCTACTGCACATCTGTGGAAAGAGCTGAAACATCTGGAGAATCTTTTCTTTTCTTCTATTGTTTTGTCAGTTTCAATTTATTTTTAGTCACTTCTGTAAAAAAAAAACAAAAAAATGGAAGGAAACAATTTGTCCTCATCTATAGATGGTATAGTTATAGTACTAGTTAAATGATCCAAATCGTCTGATTGCTGAAGCTAATTAACTTGTTTTTCCTGCAGCGGCTGAACCATTGATTAAAAGCCTTAAACTCCATGGCAATGCTGTAATGTGCCTAGCTGCAGACGACAAATACATCATCTCTGGGAGCAAAGACTGCACAGTGGCTGTGTATGACCGCAGAGCAGGCAAAGACTTGAATAAAATTCAGGTACATTCAAAGGCAGACACTCATGTTGCTCAAAAAGTTTGTATTTTTGTCTGCATGCATCTCATTTTGATGATTTCTGTTTGTAGCTGCGGTCCTATTTGCTGTCCATGAGCTACAGCAGTTCTGAGATCTGGGCAGGAGACAACAAAGGCATGCTGCACTCCTTTTCCATGCAGGATGGAACGTTAAAGCGCCTGTCCCAGTTTGATGTAGGACACACAGCTCTGGTTACTGGTATCCACAGGTCTCAAGGAAGCCTCTACAGCTGCTCATCTGATGGAACGTTCAAGGCAAGCAGAGTTCCAATCTGTCAAATTAATTCTGCTGTGGAGCGGTCTGGTCCTGTAACATTGTGTCTGTAACGCAGGTTCACATCCCCTGCGCACCTCCAAGGACTTTATCTACTCTGCATTATCAAGCTGGTGTCCACGGGGTCAGTGATTTGACTAATTATAGCTACATTTAACATGTTAGAACTGCACCTTTGCTTTGCCAGGAAAATGTTTTTGAGTAGTTTTTTTCTAACTTGTTTTATTTATAACGTTCCCATGCTTTTTTCACATTTTCCCCAAATGTTTGTGTCAACCGTCAGCTGAGTGTGGAGGCTGGAGTCCTCGCTGTGGCCTCGGGTGACCTTAACGTGGAAGTCTGGAGACCCAGAAAGTGAGCCATCAACATTTGCACCCTTCATGGGAGGACTTGGAAAAAGAGGCGCAGATAAAAACGGCAACATAACGCGTGCTGATCATCCTGAGGCCGAGACTGCAAACCAGTTAATTACCACTGTTGACGTGCCACCTTTGATTGACATCAAGCCCAGTTGAATAACACGTCTTTAAAAAAAATAAAAAAACATACAGTACTGCAAATATTAACTTTTTACTTAAACCTAATGTAGCCATCAGTAAAAGCCTTTGAACCGTATGAAACACTTGTAATTCTCCTCCAGTATAGCATCTGACAAAAATATAAAACGACTCAGCAAACATAAAAACCAAATTGTGTGTTTTTCTTGGAACTTTTGGGGATGGATGTATTATTTTACTTTTGCTCTGCCGTTTCTTTTCTTTTTTTGTAATTAATGACTGTAAATTGAGTCATTTCAAATAAACTTTATTTATTATATTTAATAAATGTTACCAATTCTGAGTTGCTGTTTTATGTTAGACTCTGTAAACTGAGTATTTTTTGTGAATTATCAAGTCTCCCTCTGTGGTACGTTAAATAAATAAAAGTACTACTGATCACATACAGTGAAAAGTTTGTTTCCAAGTTCTCTGACACCAATTGTGCCATTAAACTTCCTGAAAATCCAGTGTTTGACATCTTGTGTGGTTTTATGAATGAAATCTGATTGATCTCAAATCTCGTGGCTCTTTGAAGGAGTCAGGATTGATTTAGGTCGTCATCTTCTCTCAATTGTCAGAGCAGCAGGCCTGAATTTTGTGGAATGAATAAAGGTAAAGGTTTATAAAACATTTTTCAAACTAAGGTCAACATTTTGGACATTCAAGTTTTAAAATGTCAGCAGTCTAGTTTGTTTTAGCCCGTCAATCAGTCCAAATGCAACTCGGTTTTTCCAAATTGAGGTTGTTCAAAAGGCCATCTACAGCAGGTAAGACATTATTGTTCAAAACGTTTCCAAGAACCTCATTTTAAACAGATTGAGACTCCAGCTTCAAAACATGTTATTTTTTTTTAGACATGGAAAGAAATCCATTACATGTACTCAAATTACTGGAACTGAGAAATACTTGTGCTTTTTAAAGGATAAAAAAACAGTTCTTTTACTAGAGTATGTTTTGTACTTGTTCTCATTCTCAAATCTGTCTACCGGTACTAACAAAGAGAAAAAAAAGAAATGTATAAAATGCTGAATTTGGAGGCTGGAAGCCTCACTGTGGCTGTTGAAGTGTGGAAACAGCAGTAAAACAAGTTTGTGAAAAGCATGTGATAAGGTATGGAAGCAATTCTGTCTCAATTATCAAATTAAAATGGATTAATAGAAATGCTTTTCATTTTCAGAATAAAGCTGCTGCATGTTTTGACTCGTACATAAAATTTAAAATAAATTATCCAAACTGCATTTTCATTTTCTTCTCCAAGACTGCTCATTGTGTAAATTAATTAAAATGATAAATAACATAACGTTTAACATTTAATTTTCAAAATATGTCCCTGTGATAATTAAGACGTGTTTGCTTCCGTAATAAGTTAATGCACCATTTCATTTTTAAAATTTTTGCATTTGTGTAACATTTGTTGTGACATATAATTTGAGTTTGAGCATGTTAGTTGAGATAAACTTCCTTTATTGCACAAATACAAAGCTGTAACAACTCATTCACTGCTGTATGTTCAGAAAGCTTTAAAACCACAGGTTGTGTTTAACTGAGCAAATCACATGCAGCAGTTCTCTGTGACACTAGTTAAACCTTCTGAATGTCCATTTGTGTTCTTGTGTGGTTTCATGGATGCAGGTGACCTCTTCTGAAGCGTCAGAGCAGCACGCAGGTCTTCTTATCTTTGAAAGGGTTGGACGAGGCTGAGATGCCAGTGATCAGCGGGTCGCTGCGCCTGTGCTCCTGGCAGTACTGCACCAGGTCTGCTGCTGTCAAGGAAATCTATTCAGTTATAACACACACTTTTAGTGACTTTCTGATTTTTTGTAGAACACTTAAACTATTTTTATCAATAAAGGTGAGCTTTTTCTTTACAAGCATTAGGTAATATTTTTACATACCTTGAACCTCTCCATGCTCGCTTCAATTTGCAGCTGATCCACCAGTTTTTGTGCCTGAATAATACTGCTGCTGCACATCTGTCCTGACATTTCAAGGAGGGAAACACAGAACAAACTGTGTATACTGAAAAACACTGAATGCTAACAAAAGAAGAAGCTGCCTCAGGGAAAGAGTTGGAGCAGTTTTACCTGGTCCAGAGAGGCAGGCTGTGCAGGACGATGTGCTCAGAAAGGGCTCCTGACTTTGGATTTTGACCTGCGTCCCCCCTTTTTATTCACTGTTGGGGGACGTTTCAAAGGCTCTGATTGAAAAGGTCAGGGTTGGAAATGTCACAGACATCACACGTCGCTCCGCAGCCTCTGATGATGAAAAGACATTACTATTCTGAATGATCTCCAGGTTGACTGTCTGCAGTAAAACTGCATTTGTGTGTTTGTGTTTTACAATATACTTACAAAATAAAAGCTTAAATTTCCAATAAAAATGTTTCTGGCTGAATGTGAGTTTCAATTAATAAAAACTTACATTTTTTTCCCATTTAATTTGCAGTACAAATGGAGCTAAACCAGCCCTGTGGAGGTTCTGTTTTTATTTAAGTCAATTTTATTAGAGCTCTAGTACAAAATACAATTTCTTATTTGTCTACATTGAATCGGTGATTCATGGAGGAAGATCTTACTGGCAAAATTTTCTTAACGAGCTTCTAAATAACTACTCTTTCTTGCTTAAACAGCAAGTTGTAAATATAAAACTGAAATACTAAACTGAAAAAAACAAAAACAAAGTACTGTAGTTTTATTATGTACATTGTGAACAACATATTTGTTTATTGTCAAATTTGACAATAAACTTTATACTATATGTTTGACCAAAAATAAAATATTTTTTCACCAAAACTATCAGTATTAAATATCCAGGCTAACAATGTTTAAGTTTAGATTTAATTAATCTAATGTTCAGGAGTTTAAGCACATATGAAGGTTGAAATAAGGCACGATATTCATAAGCGTAGTTACAAATTAATGCGTGCATTGAAGCAAACACTAATAACAGTGGCTGTTCGCAAGAAATTCAATGACTCAGTTTGTCCCTTGGCGCTTTCCGTAGAAAGCCGTTTGTTTGCTACCCGAGGCTAATCAGTTAGCGATCCATGTCATGCTTACACGCAAACAAGATTTTATTTGTGTGGTTGTGTTTCGTGACAAAGTATAATTTAACGCCTTCTATCACTTAACATCGCCTCGATTATCGGTATGTTTTCATGCTTGTATTTCAATTTTTGCGATTTGAAATGTAAATATTTACTAGTTAGCTAGCTAGTCACCGCTCTCAAAGGACGTATTTACGCACGTTTTCGCCTAATCCAATGAACTGTGAGTAAAATTGACTTAAACTGTGCTCCTTCAAATTTATTAATATTTATTTCCCCCGGCAAATGCAATGAAAAGTATAAGGCAGTGTTCAACTTTCCCTAAGATTAAGTTAACTTAGAGTGAACATTTAACTGACCAAGACTGGACCTACTTTGTAGATGGATGTACAAAGAACCCCCCCACAAGCAGGTCAAAATTAGACGGGTTATAAGTGTCAAATTTTACAGTTTTTAAAGAAAAATAAATAAATAAGGCTAAAATCTTTTTCTTTCTTGGGTTTTTTGGGCGTTCTACACTTTTTGTGTGTGCCTATTATCATTGCCTTGGGTTAGTCATGATACGGTGATTGAATCAAAATCACTCCCTTCACACTTCTCTTCAGGCTGCAGAGCTGATAGCACTGGCCAGGGCAGGTCAGTTTGCTGAAGGAAAAACAGTCTGCACAGATAGTCAATATGCATTTTCATTACATTGCACGTCTTTGCACTGCAGTGGAAAAATGGAGGAATGAAATCGACTGGCAAACCCATAACTTTCAATTCAACCTTTATTTATACAGGTTAGTCTCAGTGAGTCACGAGGACTCATTTTCAAGCGAGACATGGGGAGCTGATTGTTGAATGCTGTCCAGCTCCCGCGAGAAGTGTGTGCAAATCACACACTGTGGAGATAAGGTTTCCCAAGGTAACGTATTTGCAGACACAGCAGCTAAAAAAGCTGCATTGCGGTGGTTACCTTGGGAAGGAGACATTCCACACTACACCAAACTGACCAAACTATCTTGACAGACATGCAGAATGTGAGCACAGACGAGGACAAAAACATTTGGATGAGACATGGTGCTTCGGTAAATGAGACAACACGGCTGTGGACATGTCCAGCTGGTAAACCCACCCTGCCCAAGAACATGTCTCCTGCCTCACCCGGCTGGGATGCTGAGATGCGCCGTTAGGTCATCATCAGACAAGGCAGACGAGATTTATTTTATTTATTTATTTATTCATTTCAAATTTAAAACACAAAAGAAACAAATTATAAAGCATATAGAGAAAGAAAAAAAAATAAAAATGAAAGGAAGCAGAAGAAGAATAAAAATTCTTATAATAATTCTTATAGAGATGATGTGGTGTTTTCCCCTCTTGATTGAACTGTTTTCTGCCTATGGATTTTTCCATCATATTCATAAAGCAACGTTGTTAATAAACATTCCATAACGGGGGTGGGGGGGTAAGTCAGAGAATTTTGGTCAGAGGTTATTATGGATCTATTCTAACATTCTTTCCCTTAAAACAAACAACCAAATTGTCTCCCAAAACACTTATTCTGAAGAGATGTCTGTGGACCGTATCTGTGAAGGCCAGGAGTGCCATGTGAGACTACAGCTGGCCACGAGGACACCCACTGAAACCCAGTCAAGCTGATAGGGATATAAAAAGCGAGCAGACAATGCAGCACGCTGCAGATTCTCGTGTGCATACATTCATGTATAAACTGATCCGATATCTGACCTCTCACATAAAACTGCTGGAGATAAATCTTCACTTGCCGTGTGTGTGAGTGTGTTTATCTTGCTGCCATTTGCTTTAGTTCCTTTAATTTTTTTTTAGACACCTAACTTCCATCAAAGTGGCTGTTTTTGTACTAAAACCTTTTTCTCCCCTGATTTTTATTCCATTTGAATTTAGCAGGAAAGATGGCAGACCGAGCTCCATCTGCTGCCAGGGAGGCTGTCCTCAAGCACAGCTGTGAGCTTCCTGAGGACATGCTGAGAATCCGAGGCTATGACTTCAACCAGGGTGTTGATCTGAAAGCGGTGCTGAGGTCCTACCTCACCACGGGCTTTCAGGCCAGCAGTTTGGGCTTGGCCATCCAGGAGATCAACCGCATGGTGAGAGGATCCCGATCAATTTCTAGATGAGCTCACATAAAAAATAGCAGTCATCAATCCAGTCAGTGTGTATGTATCTTAAGTTGACACAAAACAAATCTCTAGTTCTCGTTCTTTATACAAAACAGTGTCAGATCAAATTAATTAGTGCCAACATTTCTGACTCACAGTCAGTGGCCAGTCATTTGTAATATTTGTCCTGTGAGCTGGCTGCTGCTAACAAGAAACTTGACATCCACAGATAGAGAAGCGTCTTGAGCCAGTGGAGGTATGTGAAGAAAATGAGTCTATAGAATCTGGGGAATCCTCCCGAGCATCAGGCTGCACCATCTTCCTGGGCTATACCTCCAACCTCATCAGCTCTGGAGTCAGAGAGAGCATCCGCTACCTGGCAGAGCACAGAATGGTATTACTTAGTGCTGCAGGTAACGTCTCATATCTAATTGACACAACTACAGTAGTTTATTGGAATCTGTTGCTTTAGGTGGATGTGATTGTGACCACTGCTGGAGGCATCGAGGAGGATTTGATCAAATGTTTGGCTCCCACCTACTTGGGAGACTTTAGTCTGGCGGGGAAAGATCTCCGGCTAAAAGGCATCAACAGGTTGGTTACTGTTTATACTCTCAGTATGATTCCGTGTCTAGATATCTTTATCCATCCAAACCTTTTCTTTAGCTGTGACTGTTAAGCAGATATAGCTTTTTTTTTTTCCTCACTTGCTGTCGTGCAAGGTGGATGCTTTTTCCTCCTCCTGCTCTCCTGTCCTCCTCCTACATTTTTTGCTGTCTGTCTTGTGTATCGAAGCTCCTAATTTACACATCTTTTGAAAATAAAACTGCTGTCATGGATCTGGTCAGCTGGACTTTCAATGCAATCCATAAAATCATTTCAACAATGCGTCAGGGTCCTGGAGAGCCCTCATGTCCCGCTGAGACGCACGCAGCAGGATACGTCATGGATCCGTGGAGAGTCTGGAAGCTGATGTGTCTTTATGGATTGTCTCAGGAGGACGCCAAAGATGTTTATATAATTGGAATCATGATAGCAGGATTTCTGCTTTTTGGCATCAGCGGATTCCTATGTTATTGGCTATTAAAGAAGATGGCGGCAGCAGTTTCAGCCATAGCAAAACTGCCAAGTCTGTGTGAAGGTTTGGTCGTGCTTCGAGTACTCAAAATCAGCTGATTTACGAGCTAAACTGTAAGCTGGAAGCGATTTATGAGCATCTCTGGCCACCTGTGGCTTCTGGGACTCGCCAGCATGTTGGGGACGACCTTGGAGGAGACTCATAAGCACGGACCAGTGGACAACTCTGACCAGTTTGGATTGAAAGTACCAGCAGGACTCAAGGCTGACAAGAAAAGAAAAAAAAAAGTCTGCCTGAAGAAAATCAACAATTATGGCTTATCTGAATCGGACTCCCCCGTTCGACCTCAAAGCAGGTCAACTTATCAGATTTCTCCTGGAATATGCGTAAACCAAGGAACAGCTATGTCTATCGCATCATTTTATGTAGAAGTTTTTTGCGGTACCGGAACAATACAAAAGAGTGGAGTGTGTTCGTAAATCATAGTTTGCAAAAAGAATTTCTTGGTATCAAACGTGATTACTGTCGTTGGAGCAGCAGTCTGAACATTGAGCCATCAGTTTGTGTCAACACGTTCAGACTGATGTGCTAAGGTCTGAGTCAGGCATACACCAGGACACTCAAGTGACCTCTAACAGGATATCCAATTCTAAAAACAAGAACACTTCAATGATATTTTTTTGTTGTTGAAAATAATGGTTCAAACATGTTAGTCTTCATTTCCTAAGTATACTCCGATAGATTACCTATAATTGTGGGGCCAGCTGACAATTTGGGTACAAAGTGGGCAGAGGTGGGTACAATTTAGCAAGCCCTGCACATGAAAATAAGGCATAATTTTCAAAAATTGGCCACCAAATCATGGTCACATTACTCTTCGGTCATAACACAGAATTTAATGAAACTGCAGCTGAAGATTTAGCTTTTTTCTTGCAATTCTCCCACTAGTTTGAGTTGCCAACTAATCTGCAGCAGTCACAGTCCAGTGACGTAGTTCCTGAAAGTGAACGAGAGTAGAGCAGTGTGGTGGAACAGAGGGGTCAGAGGGAGTGTTTCCTCACAGCAGAGAGGGATGGAAGTGATGTGCAACTTGTTAAAATGTTTCAGGCAAATGTTTGATTTTTGTCTCAAGGTTTCTGACTAGTTCTTTTTAAGTACTGTAGTTTTTTTTTTTTTTTTTTTTTTAACATTTTGTTAGGTGAAGAGGTTAAATGTACACACTTCAGCGGGCACTTCTTGTTCACTTTAGCTGGAGACAGCAGCCAATTAGCTTAGCTCGGTGCAAAAGCTTGCATACAGCGGCAAAACTCTAATCTTGACACGAAGCACAAAAATACTTATGAGCATGTTTCACAATTCAAGCAGTTTTCATCTTGTTAGGATGCAAATAATCCAAAAAAACCCAGCTACATTTAAATTCTAGATTGTAAGACAGTAAAATGGGAAAAAGGCCAAAGAGGTTGCTGATACTTTTATCAAGTTATTGTATTTATGAGCTCCGTTTGTCAGTGTTGGTCTTATCCTCCTGTCTGTGCCTTCACCGACTAGAATAGGGAATCTGCTGGTGCCCAACGATAACTACTGTAAGTTTGAAGACTGGCTGATGCCCATTCTGGACCAGATGTTGCTGGAGCAGAACACAGAGGTATATCTGTTCTTCAAAATGTGATGTTTGTCGTTCACATTGATTTTATTTTTTGCTAACAAGTAAAAATGATTTTTTTTTTTCAGGGCATCCGATGGACTCCCTCTAAAATGATCCATCGACTTGGCAAAGAGATAAATAACACCGACTCAGTCTACTACTGGGCCTACAAGGTTAATCATGGATTCTGTGAGGAACATAGGCAATATTATAAAATGTTTATTTTTTTTTTTTTTTAATTGAACTCCTGGTAATTTTTCACATACTGTGAACATTTGTGTTTAAATACGTTTTTGTTTTCAGAATAACATCCCTGTGTTCAGCCCTGCGCTCACTGACGGCTCTCTGGGCGACATGATCTACTTCCACTCGTTCAAGAACCCCGGACTGGTTTTGGACATTGTTGAAGGTAGAAACAGCAGCACTTTTACAGAGTGAGATCTCCACAGTGGTTATTGTTCATTTGATGATCAAGGGTCTTATTTCAGATATTCGAAGGATGAATGGTACGGCAATCTTTGCCAAGAGGACAGGGATGATCATCCTGGGAGGAGGACTAGTGAAACATCATATAGCCAACGCTAATCTTATGGTAATTATGTATTTAGACACTCAGCACATGATCTGAATTTTTGGGTTTGTTTAAACTTCAACAAATTCTTGATAAATGCAGTTTGTTACCAGAGGGATATGGTCAGGTGATATTAACCATAGTACATATTCAAGGAACACAATATTTTCATTATTTTGGGTTAGGTGGAAACAAAAATGCTATAATCTGAGAAGACGAATCCTTAATTTGTCCCTCAATGAGGACCTTTGTAATAATGTAGCAGCAGAGTAATAGGCAACACCAGGGGTTTGCAACCTTTACAATCAAAAGAGCCATTTTACGCCTTTGTTCACCAAATTAAAAGTGTTCAGAGCTGCAACATGCTACAACTGTTATCAACACTTTAGGTTTGTTGGAAGGGGCTTTTATGGCCACTAGGGGTGATATTATAAAAATAACTAATAATTTCTATTTTTACAATTGAAGATAATTTTTTTTTTTTAAATACAACATTATTTTAAAGAGAGGGTTTGTTAATTAATAAAAACTATGAACTTTACAAACCTAGGTATTTTTTTAATTGTGTAAAAATGAATTAAGTATAGAAATAAAGCATAGAGTTAAAGTTTTACTCCTTGTACTTGTTCCAGTATCCACATATTTGCAAATGAAATGACATAAAAACTGCTAAAACTAGTTTTTTTTTTATTGTTTGTATAACAACCAATTCAGTTTTGGTCAAAGCTTGAAAGAGCCGCTGCAGAGGGACCAAAGAGCCACATGTGGCTCCAGAGCCGCAGGTTGCAGACCCTTGAACATGGGTATGTAAACTGCAGCGTGTGCGTGTAAGCAGTTCAGAGGCTAAAAGAGATAAAGGAAAAGATCGACAAAGTAGAGTAACCCATAATTTTACAAAATGCCAGTGACTTCAATCCAGTACAACATTTTAACACCCGCTAACGGCCTGGACTGATAACATCCGAAGCCGCTCCACCCGCATGTTAATGCGAAAAAAAAAAATTACTTAATGCAAGATGGGTTACAAGAAAAAGGTAGTGAGATTATTTTACTAATACTGTACTGTATACTAACCTTCTGTCAGGAATGCATCAAATGTTAGGTCAGAAAGTTTAACGTACTTCTGCTCCCCACCAAACAAAACACGCAGTAGCATGGTCTGTTCGAAAAAAAAAACAAAGATAACAAAAATAAACAACCATGACAGACACATTTTAATAGTTAATAAATGTGCTTCAAAGGTAATGCCGTTTGAAAACTGAGTTCATATTCCCGATACATTGGAACATAATCTGTACAAGCAGTTTGGCGCCTATTAGCATAATCTGTACAGGCAGTTTGGCGCCTATTAGCATAATCTGTACAGGCAGTTTGGCGCCTATTAGCTGCTATATGAATGTTGCTAACCATGTTAAAATGACTCGGTGGGTGCTACGACCCCGAAGTTCTCACGGAATCTGGGTCTATGGCATAAGGCACAATGATTAATGCTATTACAATTTATAACATTTACGCATTCTTACCTTGACAGCCTTCAGAAAAAAAAAAACGAGCAAATATTTTGAGGTGGACACTTGTCTATCCCTCGGCGTTCGCCCTAACACAATACAACTTTCTCCCACTACCCTGAACGTGAACAACGGAATAAAACTGGTACAAAAACGATGAGACATGGTGGGGGGTTTCCACCGCTAACAAACCAAGCCACCTGCTACGCTAGTACTCACGCATAATAGTTGCAAATACTGTATATTTAATGGATAGCAGCAGAAGCTATTATATCGTTTTTCATCACAATTAATATTAAAATAAGTTACCAACACCGGATTGTTAAAAGTTACTTACCTTTTCTGTAGCACAACTCCGTTCAGAAAATGGAAATAGCCGTCTCATGAACTTCAGAAAACAGGTGCTTTGTCTGATTTCTTCCTCCTCCTCCTCTTCGCGGTTGCCAAAAATCTTTACTGGCGCGTAATTGACACTTGACAGAGTCAAATGTTTCACTGCGTGAATGTAGCATTTTACTCTGACTTTTAACTCCACAGTTAGAGATGGTTTACTCTCCATATAGTTATAAATACTCTATTTTTATTAAATAAGGTTTACACTGAAATATTAACACCACATTTTTTACTGTGTAGGCCCAAACTCGAAAACAACAACAACAAAAAACACATTTATTTTACATTAAACTTTAACTGCTTTTCAAATCAGTTTGACATGATCTAAAAACATATTTCAAAGAAAGGAAGATACATTATAGGATTTCTTGTTTATTAACAAGAGTCAGCAGATTATAGTTATTATAATATTATAATTGTTATAGTTATTATAATATTATAATTATTATAATATTATAATTGTTATAGTTATAATATGATAGTTATTATAATATTATAATTGTTAAAGTTATATTATTATAGTTATTATAATATTATAATTGTTATAGTTATAATATTATAGTTATTATAATAGTATAATTCTTATAGTTATAATATTATAGTTATTATAATATTATAATTCTTATAGTTATAATATTATAGTTATTATAATATTATAATTCTTGTAGTTATAATATTATAGTTATTATAATATTATAATTCTTATAGTTATAATATTATAGTTATTATAATATTATAGCTATTAAACAATCATCTTTAAATCGGCCGGGCATGGCCGCGTGCATCCGCTGACGTGGCGGCTGGGTCCAGTCCAGTTAAGCTTCAGGTGGGTGTCTGGCAGTGAACCGTCTGGACTTTTTTTTTTTTTTTACTTCATTCAACCGTCTGGTCAGCGAGCGGTCAAACGGCCACGCACAGCTGGTAATCCAAATTGGTTCGTCATCCACGCTCGTCTGCTGAAGCAATCAAAAGCTCTACATGGATCCGGTCTGCCCATACAGCACATTATTTTGGCCCGCGCCCGGGTTAGAAATGACAGCTCTAGCCCCCACCCCTTTGGAAAAAGAACATTTTCCAACAGAATATTAACAATGGATGAAATACGCAAGTATTCTCAAAATGGACTGAAATCTTCGAAATCTAATCCCTTTGAGTGAAATAAAGCCGCTCTGAGGCAGACGTTGGTCAGTCTGACAAATGAGAATGTCTGTTTTAGGCTGCGGTAGCTCAGTGGTCAGTGCTGCGCTCATGTAACCTTGAGGTTGCAGGTTCGAGCTCAGGTTGCGTCAGGGAGGCCATCCGGCGTAAACAATTGCCAAATGTTCCTCGTGAGTTCACTCGCTGTGGCGACTTCTGAAGAGAGCAGCCGAAAGAAAGCTTATTTTAGCTTATTCTGTGTGATAATTTTTAAAGTATCCCCATTTTCTATATACAAAAGTTATACAAAAGCAAAAACACATAAGGAGGGTTGCTACATTTAAAAATATAAATTTGTGGACTTTTGTGTGGCTAAAATGTACTTGTGCAAACTCTTTCTGTTTGGAGGAGCAAGAAGCTCAACTGCTGAACTTTGTCTTCATGCCTAGTGGAGCCATACATCTGCTGACTATGAACATGTTCCCTCACTCACTGAAAAAATTTATGGTGTGTAAAGTTTCTCTCCGATGGTTTGAATTTATCAATATTTTACATAATTTTACTCTATTATAATAATTTTTCTATTATAATAATTTTACTCTATTTCATTTGAAATGATGTACAAAACCTAAAGCAACACATACCGTACTCACGTAAAGCTATTTTTTTTTTTTACTAAATAAAAATATTCAAATACACAATAATACTATTCAAACGCAGTAATAGAGTAAATGTAATTCATTACTTTCCACCTCATATTAGTTAGTTATTAGTCTTTGGCAACAGTTTGCTTGATATTGTGGCAGGATGTAAATGTGTTACTAAATAAAATGCAACAGAGCTTCTGTCTGTTCAATGAAAGGTCAACTAAAACGTGGAATAAATAAACATGTCAAACCACAAAAGTTAAATATTAACAAGAAACTTGAAGCCGTGCTTGTTAATTCGTTCACTGCCGTCCATCGGGGTGAAGCAGTGGAACGTGTCAGCTGAAACATGAGGAACTTTATTGTGCTAACAAGGTGTGTAGCTTCATACAGTCCAGGTTCCAGTAAACGCTGCTGACCGAGCTCACATGAGCAGGATTTAATTCTGGTTGAAGTCCTGGTTCTTAATGTGACCAGATTACTGGCTGATTTGAATAAGCTCCTGTCCCACGAGAAGGCTCAGTTTATTTTAAATCAAGCTGAAAGCTCTGACCCTCTTAGAAGATATCACTCAGGCTAACCCCTCAGGGCTTCTACTAGATTTTAAATTGCAAAAATAAAAAATAAAAAATCCAGTGTGTTAGTTTAAAAGGTGGAGTCAAAGAGTTATTCCTCACTCCGCTGAAATGAGAAAATGCCAACTTTATAAGGAGAGGCCTAGCGAGCTGCTAGCTTTTTTGCTAGCTGCATTTTTTTCTGTAACCGTAAAAAGTTGGTTGGTGATAAATGATCTTTGAAATAACATTTTCAGCTTGAAGCAGTTGCCAGCATGAGTCTTTTTTTAAATTAAGTTCTTCTTTCGGCTGCTCCCTTCTTCAAGGGTAACCAAAGAGAACTAAGTCGCATGAAGATAATTATTAATAATTATAATTATTTTTACACAAGATGCCCTTCCTGATGCAACCACAGACCACCGAGCAACCACAGCCGTCTGTGTGGAGCAGAGAGCTGCTATCTAGGGTGCCTGGAGGAGCAGGTGGTGGGGGTTAAGAGCCTTGTTCAAGGGCCCAGGGTGGTGCAAAGAAGGGGTGGAGGCAGGTGTGGATGTTTCACCTTTCCCACTCACATTTTGATGTTGTCAATCCAGGGAGTTGAACCAGCGATCTTCCGATCACAGGCCCACCTTCTCTAACCTCTGCTCCACCACTCACAATGTCAACATGACTGTCCTTATTTCTGTTTAAGTGCCCAATTTGTTTGTTTGTGGTTTGGAAATGGTTTCTAAAGAAAATAAGCTCCCACATGATAATCTGTTGATGTTGTTGAAAAAATTAAGTTCTACACATCTTTCTTCGACTTCTGATTGGTTAATTTAGACTTAATCTGTGATTAGGAATACTGTATAAACTACAGAAACAGGCATTTTGCTTCTCAGAAGTGACATTTCCTGCAATCCGTTTTACAACTCTGTCCTGGCACTACTTTCTTCAAACCTAGGTTCTTCTTAAAGGGATAATCAGAAACAGTTTTTCTTCAATGGGAAGTTAAACTTATACTCCATGAGAAGTGAAGACATCTGTTCTCTCAGCCGTGAGACCCAAGTGTTCTTTTGTTCTCCAAGGACCTCAGAGAGCTGTTCCAGAACTTTTTTCTTCTGGGATTTGCATCAGCTCTTGTGTGATTGGCCAGAAATGAAAAGTGGGTGTGGTTTATGAGGCAACACTGCTCTGTGAGCTGCTCAGGAACCAGTGTGGCTGCATTCACGCTGAGAGTATTAGCTGCTGAAAGCTAACTTTAGCTTCTAGGATTGAATATTTGCTAATCTCTCCTGTGAAGAAGCTGCGTGTGGTTGCTACTGAACAGACGGTGAGACTTGACTGTTCAGGCAGAGACATGTGATTTAAAGTTAATTTCCACACCTGCTCTTACATGGAAGGTTTGTTCTGCGATATCAGAAATGGTATTTATTCAGTAGGACTGTTATGTTACAACATAACAGTCCTACTGAATTTTGGAAAGAAATTAAGAGTCAATAATCAAAAAACTTCCTTGCCAACAAACACTGATGGTGCAAATGAACCAGATGAAATTATTCTATTATGGAAGAAACATTACCATGAACTGTTTAATTGTAGTAAAAGTAATCCCTTTGTGGTATACAACATAGACAAACATGAATATATCATTATTTCTGCACAAGAAGTTATGGATATTGTTATGAAGCTGAAAATAATAAGGCATGTGGTGCAAATAAGATATCTACAGAGTACTTAAAATGTGCAAGCAGAAAACTTTTTCCTTTGTTAGCCATTTGTTTCACTGGGTTTTTAATTCATTAGGCATTTTACCAAATTCTATACTGTGATTTTGTTGTCTACTGTAAAAAAAATAAGGCTGGAAAAATAAATAGCAAAGCCAACTATCGACCTGTAGCTCTGGCCAGTACTTTATCAAAGGTCTTGGAGCGGGCTCTGTTAAATAGAAGTGAGAAGTGTATTGTGACATCTGATAATCAGTTCGGCTTCAAACTAAACCTTGGTCGGCACTGATATGTTGCTCTCAAGGAGATCTTGGATTTATACAACAAGCATAATACCACCATGTTTGTGTGTTTTATTGATGCTTCAAAAGCGTTTGATCATGTTAATCATGGGAAATTGTTTTATAAATTGCATGAAAGAGGAGTACCGAAATATCTTTTAAGAATTTTAGTGTATTGGTATGCTCACCAGTCTATGTGTATAAAATGGGGAAAATCTGTATCATCTTCTTTTTATGTGAGTAATGGTGTGCGACAAGGCAGCATTTTGTCTCCTTGCTTTTTTTACGTATATATGGATGATTTATCTAAGCTGTTGAATCAATGCAGGACTGGCTGTTGGGTTGGCAATAGAACCATCAACCACCTAATGTATGCTGACGATCTAGTAATATTTTGTCCACATAGTGCGGGTCTGCAGCAACTAAGGGTTGCTCTCAGTACAGATTGGACTTTAATATAAATATAATGCAAAAAAGAGTAACATCATGATTGTCAGGAGCAAAGAGGACACCAAACTATATTTCCCTGACTTCACTCTGTCTGGCAGCATCCTCCAAGTCAGTGAGGAGGTGAAACACTTGGGACATTACAAAACAGCTGACCTGTCTGATGACAGGGACATTTACAGGCAGCGTTGTATGCAATATGTACAAGTTAATATGCTTCTTCGGAAGTTCTCTATGTGCCCAGTGTCTGTAAAAACTGCACTCTTTAAAGCATATTGTACTCCAATGTATACTGCTCACCTGTGGCGGTATTACAGAAAAAGCAGTATACATAAACTTCAGGTGGTGTACAATGACGGCATGAGGATGCTTCTTAAGGTGCCACAATGGAGTGGTGCCAGTCAGATGTTTGTAAATGCCATCGCACCAACTTGTGCTGCTGTGCTTCGAAACCTTATGTACAGATGTATGTGTAGGCTAACAAACTCTGTAAATAGCATCATTTATACTCTGACGAACCCTGTACAAAGCTCGGTTAGGTTAAATGGTAAATGGTAAATGGAGCTTACTTATATAGCGCTCAGCCCCCAATGAGGGACCCCAAAGCGCTTCACAGTACCAGCCATCCACCCATTCATACACACATTCATACACCGGTAGCGGTAGGCTGCCATG
>JARVGQ010000474.1:16343170-16353791 GCA_031762355.1 Hypsolebias martinsi | reverse complement strand
CTGCCCACTGCTCCACCTGAGTGCGATGGGTTAAATGCAGAGAGCCAATTTGTATGGGAACATACAATGATGACAACACATAACACATTATTATTATTATTATGCAATCACAGACCACTGAGCTACCTCAGCCCTCTGTGTGGAGCAGAGAGCTGACTTCTAGGGTGCCCGAGGGAGCAGAATGTGGAGGTTAAGGGCCTTGCTCAAGGGCCCAGAGTGGGACAAATGAGGGTGGAAGCAGCTGTTAATGTTTCACCTTTCCCAACCACATTTTGATGTTGTCATTCCAGGGAGATGAACTGACCACCTTCTATAAACTCTGCACCACCACTCCCCCATACTACCACAACCAGACTAATAATAATAATAATATCCATCCTTTATCTTTACCTGCTTTATCCTTTTCGGGTCACAGAGGTCACTGGTGCTCATATACAGCAGTCGCTGTGCAAGATGAGAGGGACACCCTGGACAGGTCTCCAGTCCAGTCCATCACAGGGTTACATAGAGACAAATGAGACAAACAACCATTCTCACACCTAGAGACAATTGAGAGTTACCAACTAGCCTAACATGGATGTTCTGTGGTAGAAAACCCATGCATGCATGGAGAGAACATGCAAACTCCACCCAGAAAGGTCCCGGGCCGTGATTTGAATTAATGACTTTCTCACTGAGAGGCGGCAGCTCTACCACCTGTGTCACCATGCTGCTAAATAATAATAATAATGATAATAATAATAATATTAAAGAACAACACTTCTTGAAATACGACATGTAGGGAAGGGAAGTCAGAGATTGCCATCGTTGTATGTTCCCATATGGTGAAATTAGTTCTCTGCATTTAACCCATCATACCTGGGATACATCCAGGTGGAGCAGTGGGCAGCTATGTAGGTGCCCAGGGGGAAATTGGGGATCGAGTGTCTTGCTAAGGGACACCACAATGTGGAATGGCTGGGAGTCGAGCATGTGACTTTCTGGTCTCCAGCCGGCTGCCCTGCCTCTACCACATCTCAGCCCCTGAGCTAAATTGATTATAAATTGATATAAATTACACTGATTTAAAAAAGCAGGAAATTTATCTTCGGGGGAAAATATAATCTAAATATTATGGAGTTAAATCTTTTATATGATGGCTAGCAATACAGTGTTTTAATGCATTTTTTTATTTAATTTTTTACATTCCAGAAATACAAGAAAGTAACTTTGTCACTCTTCATAGAGTTTATTGTTCTGGCAACGTATAAATGACAAAGTGAGATTACGACTTATTTATATATGAACAGTTTTGAAATCACTGTTCCAAGGAATTAACTGACACCATATAATGGAACACAATATTAGATCAGGTGATAAAACAAACATTTTAATTTTGTTAGTATGTGCAGCAGTAGGAACGTGTTTCCTGATCATTTCTGATGCAGATAAAGCTGAACATGATGACAACACAGTGAACAGATGATCCACCGTCGTAACTGAATGCATTTTTGTTTCAGTTTGAGAAAAAAAAGCCAAAATGTCCAACACATAAACAAATAAAGATAATATAGAAAAGCATATTTTCCAAAACGACTTTTTAGTCTTTTGTTTGAAAAATGTTTGCTAGTGCACCTCTTAAAGAAAATCTATTTTTTTTTTGTTTTTAGTTATGCCCTTTTCTTTTTTTATTATTATTGTTTGCTACATTGTGACATTTGATGATGATGTCTACATTTTTTTTTTTTTTTTTGGCTTTTGCTTTAAAGAGAGTTTCATAAAGAACTCCATGAAAATACATAGAAAGAGTGAGAAAGAGATTTCTTTGAATGGAAAAGGTTCACATTGTGCAGCAAAGTCTCTAAATTTAGACAATCTAATAATGTGAGCGAACAATTGACCGGTGCAGCTTTTACCACCAGATTATCCAGTTCCTGTGGCAAATTAGATTTTCTGCACTTGACGTCAACAAAGAAGATTTAGAAGATGATAGTGAGAAGGAAGGAAAGGTACAGAGAGAATTGAGCAGGTTTAATTTGTACAATAAACAAGGTGAATGAAAATAAAAAGACAATACGTTTCTCATGGAGCCTCATTTATTACATTCTTCATAAAAATGACAAACATTTTATTCATTCTGCTTTAAAAACATAAATACACCAAAGCTTCAGGTTCTTTTTACAGTTTAATATCATTGTTTTAAAGAAAAAAAAAACATAATGTACATTTTGTTTCAAACAGATAAATAGACAGTGCTCATAAAATAAAAACATAACTTTAAAGGAAATGTTGGAATTAAAGGCATTTTTGTCAGTAGCCAATAGTATAATTAACAAAAATTACACAGTGAGACAAAGTAACATTTATACATGTGTGTGTTAAAGTGTGTGTCTGTGTGGAAACGAGAACAGTCCCCTGTTCCTGCTGAACTGAGCCAGCCAACGTCACACACTGATTATCAGCACAGCAGGCACAGGAGACAGACCCAGCATGGGGGGGTGGGGGGTGAGGAGGGAGGGAGGGGTGACAGAGGTGCAGAGGTGTGATTGCACGCACACACATAAACAACCCAAACGCACACAAACAAACACACATTTGGACAAACAGACGGCCGATGCTTGGTCAGAAATCAACAGGTGAAAAACATAATCCAAAAGTTAGCCCCCACCCGAGTGACCCCTCCAGGACGGCCACCAGCAGACGTGACGACATGAGATGACACGCAGCTTGCCCTGCAGGAACAAGAGCAGAACCTTCACTGCTAATGAGGCAGCTGACATTTAGCACTCACTGGCACACATAATGCTCACCGTTCCATTTTTTAAAAGACTGTAACACCTTCAGTCAATGAATCCACTGTTTTTTTTTCCAACACAACATGCCAGCTCCTCGCAGCCCCGTAATGAGTCATTTGTGATCAGCGCGCAATCACACATGCTTCCAATCCCGAACACGTGTTCCACATTTGGAAATAACCAAGTGTGAGACTGAGTTTAGGAAAGTCAAAAATGGCAGTCGGAGAAAAGCTGTTTTATTGACACTAATGTCAAGTCTCCATTTAAATGCAGCACATAAGCACATTTCCAGAAAATTCAAAGCATTGTGCCTCTCCTTGTCCTACTTTCAACTGTTTTATGCCAGTGGGGTTTAAGTCTTTGCAGAAACTAATATAGTTGAGGCGCGTTGTGCTAATTTGCACGCTCAGTTTGGACAAAAGAGGGTAAAAATGGGGGTAATCGGAAGTGATGTTGAAGTAAAGAGCAATGGTTTGATTATCACCACCCCCCACCCTAACCTTACTCTCCCTTGCAGGCTGCAGCCGTGTGGCGGCAGAACTTAACCACTGTGAACATGGCAGACACTCACTGCTCACATGTGGGTTAAGTCCTGCCGCCGCACAGCCAGGCTGAGACGAGGACCTGCCGGTGGATGGGCGTGTTTGTTAATATGCAAACGGCAGAGAAAGAAGACGGGCGTGTCTGCGTTTGAGATGGGCTGTCGAGACGGTTGCTGCAGCTTTCTTCGTGTCAGTCATTGGAAATCCCTGGCAATGTGATTCAGTCCTGTAGTCTCAAAAATCACTCTGCCAGGAATCCCCCTGGCCGACAGAAACGTCTGAGGTGACTTACAGCAAAGGGAAGTCAGCAAGAATGAATAATAAACACTAAAAATAGCTGTACTCTTAATCAGGGCCTATAACCTTGTGAGCCTTATGCCGATTTAATCCATTCACAAGTCAAGGTGAGGGCGCTGTTTCGGCCCTGCGTCAACTCGCACATTTCCTGTGGTCTCTTATTAAAATAACTTTTCAATGACAGCATGGAGGACTGGTTGAGACGATGAGTCCAGTCGAGTGGCACTCCCTTCAAAGATGCGTTCTCTGGTCTGTTCTGATCCTGTATCTTGGCTTCTTGTGAGGAGAAAAATTAAAAAAAGAGCTGAGCTGTGTTTTTTTTTTTTTCTGCTCCAACAAGACCTCCTATTAACCTGTCAGGGGTTTACACGCCATGCTAAGAAGCAGCCTTTATTTGCTACTTTTTTGAAATCCCATTCCGAGATCTATAATTTGCAATTGTCTTTAGGTCGTTTTTATTTTCATCCACATTAATGTTCACCGTTTCCGAGGTTGTGAGTCAGTGGGACACTTTTTTGGTGAACTCTAAATAAGTTTGAAACCAGCTGCAGAGAAACTCCATGAGCGCCGCCGTCACAAGACTCATTACAGATCTCGTATCACACAAAATGAAAGCTGTTTCACTAGATGATGCTTTTCTGTTTTCTTCAGGCTAATATTCTTGGTCTTGGGCTGTGGGCTTATAAAAAGATAACATCAGATTTTAGCATCACATCCTTTCTAGTGGTGTCTGTTTTCGCCGCATGGCAAAGCAAACGTGCAAAAATCAATGCTGAGGTTGTGTTTACGGTCGAGATTCATAGTTGGGTTCTTTACGCAAACAGAAAGCAGTTTGGATTCTATATTTCACCCCACGTGGTCACAATAAAATGTCCCACGGTAAGAATAAGAACCGAGGTCACTTAATGTCCAAGTGCCCATCAAAGACGACACGCTAACTCCCCTTTAGCCCCTTTCCTCAAAAACCTGCAACACGTCATTCTTTTTTTTCCCACTGGTGGCTCATCTCATGTGTTATTATTTGGACCTTTTCATCTTTTCCATCAAATTTTTTTTAACTCTCTTCCCCTTTTGCACTCCACCGTCACACTCGCAGCTGTTAATGACCATGAGCTCATTCCTTTTCTTCCTCCTGTAACAACCACATTCTGGTTGACGCTCGCTGCCCAACACCTCAAACACTTGCTGAGGGGGATCTTTATTTTTTTATTTTGTCGCAATTTTGTTCTTCCACTCCTCCCTATAATTGAGCGCTTACTATAATTAGAACTAATCAGAAGATTCTGGGCGCATGGGTCGCACCTCTTTGGTGACTAAAACGATGTGCTGACATGTTGCGTCTTGACGGAGGTGCGGAGAAGGAAAATTAGAATGATGATTGCCAGCAGATGCACTGTAGTAAAGTCAGACGTTCTCAGTTTTCCTGGACGGAGGCCTTGTGTGTGTGGGCCCTTTGATGGTTTTAGGGTGTATAGTTTATGCAGTGTGTGCGTTCTGCTGTTCATAAACAGGACGTATGGAGGGCCAAGTGTAGACGTGGCTACTGGCTGAGCTCGCAAACGTCTCTCCCCCTTTAAGCGTGAGCTCCGAATTGACATTGCTGATTACACAAGGGCACGGAGTTAAGTGGAAAAGCCTCTGTTGAGACAGCTGGATCTCGACCTCTTGTCGTTTCCACACTTTCTCGCTTTTCTACGCACACAGACGCTCACGGGTCAGATGCGTCCTACCTCTCACTATCGGTAAACAAACAAGGTAATGTCAGCAAGCTGCTGGGCAAACACAGCATGTGCATGAGCTGGGATTTCACCGCCTTGTAAACCACGAATGGGACAAACACATACCAGCCTGACACGGTTTTCACCTCCAGGCTGCGAACTGCTTCGCAGAGCAAACACGGAGCTGGGGAATCTTTTTCAACGAGAACTCTATCAGAGCGGCGTGTCTTTCCACCGCATCGAAGTTTGCGTCCATGTTGCCAACTTTATCCATGTCCAGTGGTTCAAGACATTAAACCAATGCTCAAGCTCAAGAGGTGCATTAATGTCCGAGCTCCTGTTTTCTTGCTGTGTAAATAATTTGTGTTTGCTTTTCATAATTGCTATTGCCGGTATGGTTAAAAAAAAGAAAAGAAAAGATTAATTGCACCAACTGAGACTCTTTACAATACTTCAAACAACATTTACTGAATGACAAAAAAACTCTAAAACCTAATAGATTTTCTCGTCCTTTTCCATTCTCGGGATCAATAAAACTGTTGAAAATCTGCTGAGCAAGTGTAAAATGCGGGCATAGATCTTTGAACCTTCACACCTTATATGCACCACCACACCTTGGCTTACTTGTCTCCAGACAGCACGGATGTCTCGGTATGCATGTGACATAAGATTCTGATTTTGTTTCATGTTGCGTGCAAGGGCGTAATTACTGCAGAGGCCGTGACATTCAGTGACATTCAAACAATGGCTCTTGGTCCAACGTGGGGCCTTTCATAGCTCAAGTCTTTCTCTGAATCAAAGGTGGACATGGGATGACTGGTCTGGACTTCAGTGGAATGTGCTACATGTGGAACATTAGTCTGAGAATAAAAAAAGGCATTTCCAGTGCCAGTTTATTTCTTTATTTACTCTCAAGAGAAAAGTCTCCTTGAGCTGTAAAACTGGCCCAGCCCAAACTTGTGGTCCGCTTCCTGCAGCCCAGTGCTTGAAACCCTATCCTCACTCTGGTTCGAAGCCAAACACCCTCACCGCCGCCAGCCCTGTACTTAGTGTACAGCTGCCCTGCTGCCACAGAACCACACGAGCACACATGGGTGCAGAAACTGCACACATACGCTCTTATTCCACTACGCCACCATTTCCTGAGCCTGAGCCCATTCGTATAGATCGCTGCCAAGAACCCACCCAACAACCCCACCAAAGCTGAGCTATTACATCTTCTGTTTCTACTCCTCATCTTATAACATTACCATCCTCCATTCATCTTCCCAGCTAGCATTTTCTACTGTTTTTTTTTTTTTCAATAAGTCCTCCCTTATAAATGCACAAAAACAAGTCCTCTAACCTTTTTTGCTTCTTTCCCATGTCCTTTGGCAAAAACGTCATCCTGAGCTGCACAGAAAGCAAAACAGTGCCTGTACTTGTCGTGTCAACCTCATGTGAATTTCTTTCGGCTCTGTTTGCTACATCCACAGCCTGGATTAGTTCACACTGCCACCCTGAGAGGGAAACTAGACAGGACGGCAGACAGGAAGGCAGAGTCAGGCAGCCCTGGAGCGAAGCTGAAACTTTGTTAGCTACAGTAACGTCTGGACTCCCTTCCTTTCATGGAGGTTTGGGAGCTCGCACACTTACAGGGCCCCTGAACAATGAGAAGAATGTTTGAGCAGCTCCGGCCCCTGCTTCAGCACTAACATTGCGCCTCTCTGCTGCTTTTTTAGAGAACTTTTTATGACCTCTGTTCGCACCCACAACACACCACAGAAAGGCACGCACACTGATAGATGTGAAGACGGACACAGACAGGCTATATGGGTGGTTGGGTTGCCTAAGAAGGTATCTACAAAAGAAGGTGGATAACAGGTAGAAGCAAAACAATTAAATCACTCAAATGGGTGGTGAGTTCTATGTCAGCCACAGACACAGGCAGTCATGCAGAAAGCCAGACAGGCGGATGGTAAGGCCATCCCATTCAAAGGAACTATTTACATCTGACCTTTGTAATGAAGCGGGTTCACAGTGGCAAACCGCACAATGAGGCAATATTTCAGTGCCAATCTCTCAGTACGTATGAAGAGCAGGAAGTCTGCAAGGTTTGCGCGAACATCTACTCGATCAACAAGTGGCCGAAGTTTCTGAAATTTCTTTCTGAGGCGCCAATTGTAAAAATTTATTTTAAAAAGACTGAAAATTGCTTGGTTTTCTAGATTACAACGTCATAAAGCCATAATGAAAACCACTGTCCTTTGAGAAAAGCCAGATTTGATGAAGCACCCACCTGAGATGACCGAGTCCATACTCTGTTCCTCTGTCTCAAGTTCATCTAACTCATGATCTCCAGCGTCACGCTGTGAAGTTGAACTTCACAGTCCCTTCGTTCTTTGTCTCTGGAGTCGAACTGCTTCTCCTCCGGCTGCGCAGACGGGAGTGTGTGTGAATGTGAGTGTGTCTGGGAGCCAGACAGGGAGTAAGCAAGTGGGCGGGGCCCTGCCCAGGAGAGGGGATTCCTTTATGACGATGTCAGAGGAGAGAAACCATCCCCTTCACTCCACTGCCTTTCCCTCCCCGTTGTGCAGTGTACAGCCGAGGCCACTGCTAGAACACAGGAAAGGGGGCAGGGAGATAATTGGCGCACTGCTGCTAATAAATGAGCAGAAGCGAGTCAATAGTAGACAGGAAGCACACAGAGATAAATGTGCATAGGAAAAAAATACTGATCGTTAGTTTGGGTTTGAAATGCCACTGTGTGAAGATGAAAGTTGGGAACAATATAAAAAATAGACTTCACTGACTGTAGTTAGTGTCCAGTTCATGTGTAGAGGCTTAACATATATTGTTTTGAGAGTGTTAAACATAAGAAATGTGCATTCAAAACCAATTTGAAGGAGCATTTTTTTTTAAGTGAAAGGGGGAGTGGTGGCACAGAGGCTAGAGAAGGTGGGCTTGTGATCGGAAGGTCGTTGGTTTGACTACCCGTACTGACAACATCAAAATGTGGGTGGGCAAGGTGAAGCACCCACACCTGGCTTGACCCTCATTTTTTCCCTGCATGCTCTCGATGAAAGCTTTCCCTCCTGCTCCTGCTTCCGTCCTGCTTTGCTCTTTATCAGTATGTTGCTGTTTCTGTGCTGATGTCTTTTTTTTGTGGCAACTTTCAACTGTGTCCCATCTAAGACACAGGGCGAGACATGTTTTTTTTTTATATACTTCCCCTCCCCTCATGTTTCTCTTTTCCTTATCAAAACAAAAAGGGCAGCGCCTCCCAAAGGCCGCGGCCTCAGACACATCCGTCTCCCCGTGTCTGTTTGACTATGTTTTCTCGAATGGGCTGTACTGAAATGTAATTTTGTTGTGCTTCAATGCAATGACAATAAAGCTGATTCTGATTCTGATTTACCTCACTCTGGGTCCTTGAGCAAGACCCTTAACCCCCACCATGTGACTTAGATGGCAGCTCTCTGCTCCATACAGAGGGCTGTGGTAGATTGGTGGTCTTGCTTCAGGAAGGACATCTGATGTGTAAACAATTGCCAAGTCTTCATAGCTCACTATGGTGACTCCTGAGGAAGGGAGCAGCTGAAAGACAAAAATAAATAAATTATTTTTAACGTGAACAAGATATGGTTTTATTTAAAAAGAAGCATTTAAAGCAGGGGTGGGCCATATTTTTCACACTTAAAGGGACTGAAGAGTCACGCATTGACTTAAAACATGGGCACAGTGTGCCATCTGAGTCTATCATATACAACATCATATCATCTGCAAAAACGCACAGTCAGAGCAGAACACATGCTCTGTTTTGCTTGTCCTTTAACATGCAGCTAACATTTGATGCACATTTTTTAACTGATTGTTAAAACATTATTTCTGGTGAATATGTTTGGAGACCTTTTTCGAACTTTTTATGTTTGCTTTTCTGATAATGGCAAGCTTGAAGGATGATTGGCATACATGGTCAAACTACAGCAGTATTTTTTTAGTTGATTAAACATAGTCAGATTTTAAAACTCTTGGTTAAGTAAGAAAAACGTGCATTCCTCAAAGCATGCACATTAAAACTGAAAGTTTTAAACAACAAACTTGCACTATCCTTTGTTACTCAGACACTCCAAATTTTAGGCCACAATTTGTAAAACTGACCAAGTTAAGGCCATTTTTGTATTTTCAATGATTGGTTCGGTGTGACAATCATCTTAAATTAGATCAAGGTTCATGCTCAATAATCCACGTACAATATCCAAAAAAGTTCAGTCAGGTCATCTGGATGATTTATTTTTTTGTTGAGAGACGTTTCGTCCTTCATCAATCTGAGGAGCCACAAACAAACTGTGTCCCACAAGCAGCACACTCCCATAGTGACCGACCAATTTGCTGGTGATAAGATCATCACAGTTTGTTTGTGGCTCCTCAGATTGATGAAGGATGAAACAGCTCATCAAAAACCAAAACCATCCTGATGACCTGACTGAACTTTGTTGCATCCAATTAGATTGACTCCAAGATTAAAGATCCAGATGTGTTCCTCATCCTTGGTGTAACAAGTGTAACCGCTAACAGGACGTAAACGCATTGTGTATTTGCAGCTTCAGCTCAGGCTGATGGGTAATCGCGTTCACGTGAGAGGTATTTGTGTCCAAGCTTGGTCTAACCTGCACTTGTCAATAATGTGACCCCCCCCCCCTCCAACTCTTCCTCTCTTCACAGGCCTACAGTAACATGAGCCTCTGAGAAGAGCTATTAGAAGTTTTACAACTTCCCCTTCTCTGCTCCCAAAGCCTCGGGCTGTACGTTAGTTCATGAGTCAAAGTCCTGCACCGACAACCACGCCCCTGTGTGAGAGCGCACGTCATACATTCCACACACACACACACACATACCCATCTCCTAGCAACACATACACAACCAAGCTTACTGAAACACACGACAGCGACACACTGCTTCTGCTCTGATGGGAGGAGGTTCTGTTTGTGGACTTTTGTTTCTATGTTGTCTTCACCGGGGGGATTTACAGCTTTGCATAACAGCCCAAGTTGACCGAAGGGGGTTTGACTTTTTGACTGCCAGTCAGCAAGAATAACACGTGGTGTGTGAGAATTTGGTTATGAGAACTTCATGAAGCCTTATGCAGCACATACCCGCTCTCTTTTGAAGTGTACACACAACTTTGTCTGAATAAGTGCATAATTGCTGTCTTTTTGTTTACGTTAGATGAACCATCTCTCTGTGAACCAGGTTTTTCATTTCTGCAAATGTTGAGCTGTGTTAAAATGTACGTAGATGTACGTAAAAA
>JARVGQ010000474.1:16303542-16313816 GCA_031762355.1 Hypsolebias martinsi | reverse complement strand
TTGTAGCCAGGTCTCTCTTGTAAATGAGTCCTCGAGGCTCAATGAGATTAACCTGCCTAAACAAAGGTTGAATGAAACAAGTGGGTTCAGTGTTTTTTACGGTCTTCTAGTGATTGCAATCATAGCATTACCATATGAACGTGTAACATTTTTTACAATCAACATATGTTTCAAGAATGTTTTTACATCTAAACTTGGCCTAATTGAAGTCCAAAATGAGGAGCAGTTAGTCTACGTTACAGAATGTTTTAAATCACAGCACACGTCTTTGTTCTTTCTACTCGGCCAATCAGGGGCTGTACCACTACTGTTCCAGTCTGGATTGCACCCCCTCCCCCAGCTCTGTTTCTCCGTCACCCAGCCTTCCCCTCTTCCTTTTGGCTTGTGCTGTTTTCTGGCTTGTACAGGATGTTACTCCTTTGCTTAATGTAGCTTAGAACATTGAATGGGATGGAAAAAAATAACTGAGGAGAATTTTAAATGAATAGTTAAGAGGTCTGAGATGGAAAGGCATTCAGGATGGAAAGGCATTCAGGTTCTTTGTGCAGAAATCCTCATGTGAGTCAAATTGCTTTTTCCCCCCTTCCTCTTGTTACTCTTAATTTATTTTTTTGTCATTGTTCTCTGTTTAGTCATTTTTAATGTTGCTAATTATCTTTTTATGTTGTAGTTTTGGTCTGTCCATTTGGTTTAACTGCTGTGTCATCCCTGCCTTCGCTCCTTGCATGCATCCCTGCCCCCATACAGTAAGGCTGGCTGCTGACGCTGTCTTGTGATGTCGGCACTGCTCAGACCTGGCATTTAAATCCATCCTTAGCTATCACATTGCAATTGGATAGCACTAAATACAAGTTGATTGGCCTCAATGTACATTAAAGATGTTTTCATTCAGACCACATTCAGAGGTGGCCTGGACCCCTTTTTTATTTGCATTTTATTCCTTCTATCTATTTGATAGTTCGAACCATATACTGTTTATGTTACAGGCCAAGAGTCCAGGCCTTTTTTTCTATACAGTATTTGGAATTGAAGCCATAAGCCAGCCTGGCGTATGGGAGCTGCCATGTTGTATTTTTGGAAGAAGAGTCCACATACAAGGGATGTGAGGCTTTAAAGTGCTTGTATTTAATAATAATTTTTTGAAAAGATAACATTAATAACATAATAATAATAATAATTTAGACCACTGAGATGAGTAGTCGTTGAGATATTCATGTGCGCAATAACGAAGTGATGACAACAGGAATGCCTGCATGCAAACAAAATATTGCACAATGGCTAATACAGACGGTTGTAAACAATCTGTTTCTTTAGATTATTTTGAGTCGCTATCAGAGAGACGAAGAAGAGTCAGAGTTCAAATAGTACTGTTTCAATAAACAAAGACCAGGGAATCCCCCTTTTTAAAGAATTCCTCTTTGATGTCACTTCCTGTTACACTTTGGCTGCATCAAATTCAAAATAAAATTAGCCAATTATGTGACAAAATGGAAAAATCCAGTGTATTATGCCAAATTTCTTGAATACTCAGATGATTTCTTTCACATTTTGTATTTGTAGGATATGCCTGTCACAGGCCTGTGAAGGCCATGTACTCCCCCACATTCAATAATGGTGTCACATGATTTATAGTAATTTAAATAAATAATTACAGCTAAGCATATAACCTGAATATTTGAGCATACAACAGCAATGTAAGAACTATTTGAATCAGTGAATCCACACCTAAAAATCTATCTGGAGTGGGTAATGTTCTGTTTCTTTTACATAGAGGGGGTGAGACCTAAAACATGTACCGTACTTATACCAGTCTGCAGGTTGATGTGGTTGCAGGTTGCTTCTGGTTGCTCTATCAATACAAATAAATTCATTCATTTAAACTAAATGTTACGCTGTTACCACCATACACTGTAGTTCAGATTTGCCAAAGTCTCATTTTTGTGGAGTTATAAAAGAGAAACAAGTTTGTTATTAAGTTTGTTTATAGACAATTAAATAAACGTGCTTCAAAAATGTTTCATATCTGCATGTCTTAAATTTGTCCAGGAACTGCAACAAAATTTGATTATTTGATGTATTAAGGTTTTTGTGCTGCTCTGTTCAGTGCAATGTCATTCATCAACTTGTCTGTTTGTTGAAGTAATACAATAGATTAAGACTTTGCTATAGTTAAGCAATTGGTATGTCCAATATAAAACCCAACAATTCAAAGTTTTGCTTTTTTATATGAAAATATGAAAACACGAAAACACATCCCGTTTTATGGAAAATTGTCTAATTTTCTTACAAGTGTGACCCTGACATGTGACCATCGATTTGCCTTGTAAAACACTATTTTACTGCTCACCACCTCCTTAAATGCTGTTTATTTAACCCTTATAGCATTTTTAGTATAATTTTGTTTTGTTTTCATTCTTCAGACTCTGAGTACTTGGAAGACACAAGTGAGTATGTCCTACGGATTAATAATAATTAAAAAAAAAACACACACACACACATGCGTAACATGCTTCGCACAAATTTAAACTGGACCTAATTTACTTTTTTTTTTTTTTTTTGTAGGAGTTGTACTTTCTGAAAATGCATAGAAGCAGAGAAAAAATGAACGAAGAAAAAATGGAAGGACTGAATCAGGTGATTCGGAGTGTGAAGTCATTGAAAGAAAAATAAATTGCTTACTGCTACTACCATTGTCTGGCAGACTTGGCAAAGTTACTGTTTTTGCATGTTGTTTTATTTTATTTAAACTTTATTTGTATTTTTTCCTTTTTAATGTTAGATTATGAATGTCATTTAAAACCTCAATTTTGAAAAATCTTGGGTATTTAATTATCCCTGATAGAAATAAATGATCATTCAAAATGTGTAAAAAGAAATGTGCAAACTTCATAAATCCACATTTTATTCACAGTGAAACAAACATATCACTATTTAACCTAAAAGTGGATGTATTTATTTATTTTAATTAAGTTTGAGTTTGATGGCACAAACATGGCTGAAGAAAATTGACAGGACCTGGCATTTCCTTCTTTTAACAACAGTTTGTAAAATGTGTACGAACTCATGGGACCAGGTGTTGGAGGTTTTGGAGAAAATGCCCCATTCTTGTCTGGTGTTGGATTCCAGCTGTTCAAGAGTGCTGGGTCTTTGCCAGATATTTGTTTCATGAAGCATCAAATGTTTGCTGTTGGTGAGAGGGCTGGACTGCAGGCAGGTCAGTTCAGCACCTGGACTCTGCAGTGAACCCATATCGTTGTAATGGATGCAGTATGTTTAGCATTTTCTTGCTGAAATTTGCAAGGCTTTCTTTCCCCGATAAAGCACTGATTATTCTTTCTATAGATATAGTACAGTGCTGTATGAACGGGTAAATAAGGGCACAAATTATGTTGTAAAGTGCTTTGAGTGTCTTGATAAGATTCCGAGGTGCTATATAAGTACAGTCCATTTACCATTTTGATGCAGTGCTGTTCGAGAGCCCAAAAAGTATGGACATCTAACATTGACCTTTGGCTCTGCGAGCTGCGCACAGAGATTTTTCCAGATTCTTCAGTGCTTTTGATGAACTGTAGATGATGGGTGGGATATTCAAAGTCGTCCAAATTTTTTGTTGAGGAACATTATTTTGGAATTGTTCCACTATGTTTGAACACATTTTTTGTAGACTAGCCAACCTTTACCCATAAGTACTTTGAAGAGATTCATCTTCTCTATAATCTTTTTATACCCAGTCTTGTCATTGATTTGTTACCAATTAACATAATTACATAATTGCAAAATGCTCCTCCATCTGTTTCTTATTCAACTCACTTATTTTTACAGCCTGCAGTTGACCACATTTTTTATAGATGTGTTGCTGCCCTAAAATTCAAAATTACCAATTATTTTTCTTAAATTGATATTTATAGTTTAAGCATTTTGATTTACTATTCATTGTGAATGAAATATGGGTTCATGACATTTGCAAATCATTGTGCTTTGTTGTGCATTTTGCTGTATTTGTAATATTACAGTATTAAGAAAATAGTTATAGCATGTATATATTTTATAGAGGATGGTTATTTGCACACCAATTCAAATGAACTAAGTTTCTATATGTTTTCACATGGTGTTAACAAATCTTTTTACTTTATTGGTGAAGGGTAAGAAGAAGCTGAGAGTGTGTGTGGCAACATGCAACAGAGCAGATTACTCCAAGTTAGCCCCCATCATGTTTGGGTTAAAATCTCATCCAGATGAGTTTGAACTGGAAGTTGTGGTGCTTGGTTCCCATCTCATCGATGACTATGGGTAAGACTAGCTGGCTTTCTCAAATAAGTCATAAAACATTGAACTTTGCACTTGCTCCTACAGTTTACATTTGTTTTTAACATAAACATCTGCACCTTGAAAAAAAAAGGTAATATTTAGATGTTTATCTCCCATTTCCTGCTCTCTAGAAACACTTATCGCATGATTGAGCAGGATGATTTTGACATTGGCTCCAAGCTCCACACCATTGTTAGAGGAGAAGATGAAGCAGCTATGGTGGAGAGTGTTGGACTGGCATTGGTGAAACTCCCTGATGTCCTACAGAGACTGCGTCCTGACATCTTGGTGGTACATGGCGATCGTTTTGATGCTCTTGCACTGGCAACTGCTGCAGCGCTGATGAATATCAGAATATTTCATTTGGAGGGAGGAGAGGTCAGAAAGCTTCTTTATTGAGTAAATTATTTGTTTCAGGTTGCGTCATGCGTGTGTTGTACACTTTCTATGAATTTTCAGAGTATTTATGGTGAAGTGACACCAAGAATCAAACATTTTTTTCTCCTTTATTTTGTGCTCTTTATAGGTTAGTGGAACAATTGATGATTCAATCCGCCATGCGATCAGTAAACTGGCCCATTACCATGCCTGCTGCACACGTATGGCCGAGCAGCACCTCATTGCAATGTGTGAGGACCACTCTCGCATCCTTTTGGCCGGCTGTCCCTCATACGATAAGCTGCTGTCAAGTCAACACAGAGACGACTACATGGATATCATCCGAAGCTGGATAGGTATGCCCAAAAATATCTGTAAATATGATTTGTGCGTATGTATGCATGGATGGGTGGTATGGGATGGCATAGGGATGCACAATATTATCGGCATGTATCGGCTGAGAGGAGCAAAAAGTGTGTGTGCTGGGTGTGTGGGGTCCTTCATGATGCAGGTGGCCCTCTTCCTGCATCTGGAGGTGTATAGATGTTTGTGATGGTGGGGAGGCTGACTCCATCAGTCTTCTATGCAGCCTTCACTACTCTCTGTAAAGCTTTTCTTTCAAAATACATGCATGTTAGACTGACTGATAACTCAAAATTGTCATGTGTGAATGTTTTTTTTTGTCTTTATGTGTCCCTGTGATGGACTTGCGACCTGTCCAAGATGTCTCCCGCCTCTCACACAGTGATGGCTGGACATGGGCACCAGTGACCCCCATGACCCAAAAAGGAAGACGCGGGTAAAGTATAATTTATGGATGGATAATTTGCTCATTTACACACAATTATTTTCAAATTCAATATAAAGTCCTGATTATTTTTACCCTTAGGTAAAAATAATTGAACGTGCTGATACAAGTCAGAGCCTCAGCAGGTTTTTCTGCAGTATAAAGACAAGAAGTTTGAGGGTTTTGTCACCTAATTTTTTTATGCAGTTATTCCGTCCTGAGGAATACATTCTCAACTGTGGAAACAGCAAATCTCTGAGAGTATTTTAACAAAACAAGAATCATTTATCGTTTTTCTTTCCCTGCTTTTTTAGCCCGCTGTGTTTTTGGCATTACCTTGCGAATGGTGTCATTATTGCTGTGCATGACATGTCATCTGTGTGCCCAGTTATAAAACATAGGCTGCACGCCGATGATCACAGCAGGACCTGATGGATCCTTCTTACTAATACAGATGAAACTATTTAATCAGGATCAATGAAAACCTAGATGATAGAGCAGGGGGTGGGTTATGAATTAAATCCCTGCACAGCTGTATTACTTAAGTTAATTTAATCAGAAAAAATATATAAGGAACTAAAATAAAAATATCCTAAATTATTACTACAATATTCCTCCCTGAAACGGTTAAATACAAGCACAGTAAAAGTGGCGTAACGACAAAAGACAAGTACTGTTTTGATCTGATTTACATTACAATGATGCAGGGAGGAAGTTATCATGATGCAATCATGAAAAATCATTAAAATAATCACCTTAACTGGGATTTTTAAAAACTTTTACTATATTGAAAAGTATAAAAATTGTAGCTGAGAAAAAGAAAAAATACTACAAAGATGCAAAACGTTGGCTGCATAAGTCTGCATACCCTTAAATTAATAATTTGCTGAAGCGCCGTCTGATTTGATTACAGCCTTTGTTCTTTTTAGGAACACACCTAGCTCATTTAAAGTGGCTGATCCACATAAGCTAAAGTTCAGCTGTCTCATCAGGACCGTCCTCATTCACTTACAGTCGTTACATCCTATATCTAAACCCAAGGTTCACAGACTGTTCAAAATATATCAATCAGGAGATGGGTCCAAGAAAAATCATTAGATTTCCAGTGGAAACCAGTGAGGAGAGTCATTAAGACGAGGACAATATATGGAACACCAGTGATGTTCCCACGAGCAGGACGTCCTCCAACACTGATGAAAAGACGAGATGGAAACATGTCAGGGAGGCTTCCAAGACACCTATAGCAATACTGAAAGAGCTGCAGGAGGTTCTTAAAATACTGGTCATACGACTCTCCTGTGTTCCTCATATGTCTGGGCTCTGAGGTAGGAAAGACTTTTCTTACAACAAACAAAAACCCTGTAGTCAAATGTGTTCTTGCCTGACTAACCCAAAGTGGACCTTTTTGATCCATATTCCAGCAGGTCTGTTTGGTCCAGGAACAAAACTGGATAACCACTTAATTTGTAACCGGCGTGATGCTGGAACGCAAATATAATAGTGGGCGGCCCCGCATCAAATATTAGCTGTCCCTAATATTTTTAATAAAGTAGATGTGATTTCCTGCATTTTAACGGGTTGTTAAACATCTATATTTACCTACATTTGTAAACTCAAGCACCCCTTACTTGATGGTTCGGATTCAGACACTGTCCCTGCTTGTTGTTGTCCAACTCCACATGTCAAACCTCCAGGCGCCTGCCTGAGTACGACTGTCTGGTTAGGTCAGTACTCAACCCCACCACTCTTTCAGGGGTGGAGATTTTTTCAGGGGTAGACGTGGAAATGCTACTTGAAGGGGCAGCTCGTGTGCTCGTAAGTGGCTGTTGTGTTTAAAATGAGTGTTTATGTAATTATTTTCCGTTTACATATCCAATATAAGTTTTATTCATTCAAGACAGTCATATTTGTTCATATCTCTATTATTGGGCCTGAGAGTTACTGGATCCAAGCAAACAGTTACCAGAACGCACCCTGTCAAAACAAGAGCGTTACCAGATCCTGTTTCGGTAGGATCCAGCTCAAACTAAGCCATGTGAATGACCAAAAGAACACCATTCTCACAGTAAAACATGGTGGTGACAGCATCATGCTGTGGGGTTGCTTGTTTTTCTGCTGGATCTGGAGTTTTAGTCAAAGAGGAAGGACTTGTGAACAGCTGCAAACATGTTTATTTAGACTCTTGTGTCCAGTGCTCATTTATGTGATTTTGTTAAAGTTCTCAGAGTTCTCTCTTGAGTGAAGCCACAGCAGAGACTGGTGATGCATTCACTGAACACGGGCAGAAAGTTGAGCTCTCGCCTTACTACACTCGCTGATACATCTCCAGCGTAATGAGCCGTGGGCAGAGAGAGCTCTTCATGGCTGCTCACCTCCCTAACAAGCTGCTGACAGACAACATGAGCACTTTTATGATTAGAGACGAGTGTAATCATCAGGGTGCATGCACTCACAAACAAACACATCACCCGACCAACGCCAGCATGACCTCAGATTGATCGGTCCAAACGCGGCTAATAAGCGCCAGATAACATTGTTTGTTTTTAGGAGGAAATTTTCAAACATATGTGTAAAAATGACTTTAAAAGCAGCAGTTTCAGTTGCCTGTCAGAAGTAACTGCAACTTTATTTGTTGGATCAGGTTATTCTGAGCAGAAAAAGTGTCAAATGATGCTTGGAACACCAACTTTTTGTTCACATGTACTCAGAGACTAAAGCAAAACGTCTGGGAACTACCTCACTTCACAAACCAAACATTGAGGAGGATCAGCTGACAAAAACCAAAGACCTCATCTAACAACCTTTTTGCTTTTGGACATTTGTTATGAAGCGCAACCATGACAACAAGGTGTATTTTACAAATGGAACAACTGATTAACATCTCAAAAGCTCAAATAATACCTCAGCTACAGCCCCAAATCACAAATGAGTTAAAAAGGAGGTGCTGTGGATGCATCCCCGTCTACCTGGCAGAAGTGCTTGAGTACCTGACCGCCGAGATCCTGGAGCTGGTGGGAAACGCGGCTCGTGACTAGAAGGATCATCCCCTTACACCTGCGGCTGACTATCCGCAATGACGAGACGCTCAACAAACTTCTGGGAGGAGTGGCCATCGCTCAGGGAGGAGTTCAGCCCAAGATTCAGGTGGTCCTGCTGCCATGGAAGGCTGAGAAACCCACCAAGTTCAAATAGATAGATCAACATCTGCAACCAGTTTCTTCAGATCTACTCTAAGACAGACTGCTACAAGACATCCTTCCTGCCCATAGCCATCAGCGGCTAGAACAACTCTAATGAAACCAGGATGATGAGCTACAACATTTAATTTCCCCTGGGGATTAATAAAGTATTTTAAATTGAATTGAATTTGAAACAAGTGGACAAAATGGAAAGATTGGACGTGTTCACTTTATTTCTAAATGGAAACATAGCAGGGAAGTGATAGACGCCTGTTGCCATAGGTGACCTTTTACGGGATGCTCCCACAGATTCTCACCAGTAAAGCTCCGAGCCTTCGTTCCCTCGAATACGAAGTCGCTTTAACGTCATTAACGTTTTGCCTAAACCAGACCATAAAACTGAGCGACGCACCCTAAATTTATCAAAGCATGGTTATGCATGAACATCATTTATTTACTGGTGAAGAAAAAACTCTTGAGTTTTCTTTTATTATAAAACATTTGCGACATTTTCAGTGATTGCGTCAGTGAATGTCCATCAGATTAAAGAAAACATTCAAATTAGCTGCCATGCAAAAGGATTAGGATATATGTATTTGCACTGCAGCTTTTGAACTTAAACTGATCTTGACTGAAATGGTAATCAAACTCTGCCTGGACCCTGACATTCAGCCGGGGAAGCCAAAGATCCTGGGAAAGACGTGTGACTGCTGCGTGTTTACCCTCAGAATCATAAAAAAACTGTTTATGAAAAGGAGGGATATAAATTATTTAGAAAACTTCCAGCTTGTTGAGTAAAGTGCCATTAACAACATTAAGACAGGAGACTGTTTCTTTTCATTCTTGCATCTTTCCTCTGTGTTATAAAATATTTTATATGCATCATTTGTTTTTCTTACATGTAAGGTGCGTAAACAAACTCCTTTCTGCCTTCGGCCTCATCTTCAGATACGTGTATGATGGCTGCCTTTTAAATCACAGCTGTGATCATCTGGAGACGGGATCACATCTGTGTGTCATTAGATGTGAGACAAATAAACTGTAGTAAAACTTGGCCATTGTTTTGTAGCATCAAGCCCAAGCTGTCTCATTGTCTTTATTTTAATACAGAAACTAATTAAAAATGAAGGAAAGCATAACCATGCAGAGCTGTTTCTTTTGCAGTCACGGTGCAAATAAATTTCCAGTTTTGGAAAAAGCCTTTTACTTGGAAAAGTGTGGACGGTGCTGTGTGCCAGCGTTCCAATCAAACCTTATTTATCCACAGGATATAAAATGGAAAGCTGTGTGGAAATTATGCCACATGTGTAAAACTAGGGAAAAAAAAAAAAAGAAAACAGCCCGCAGTACAAGGACACCAAAAAAAATAAAAAATCAACAAAACAAAGGAACCATGCATAAGGTGAGGGGTTAAAGCACTTTTCTTGTGGGAACTTTCTCGCATGGTGTCAATTATCCTCGTCTCTGACACAAACCAGACAATCCCAGTGTCATTTATAAATAATCGTTTTTTTTCCGTCTGCTGTGTCAGCCGAGTCGTGCACTGACTCAACGAATGCCTCGTTACATCTTGACATTTTTCTTTCAGCTTATCAACCCCACTATGGAAAATCTTTCCCTTC
>JARVGQ010000474.1:16272672-16282869 GCA_031762355.1 Hypsolebias martinsi | reverse complement strand
CAACAGGTCCCTCTTGTAAATGAGTCCCCGTGGCTCAACGAGGCTAGCCTGTATAAATAAAGGTTGAATGAAAAAAGGTCTAGGGGAAAAATATCGGTATTGGTATCGGTTATTGGTCAAATAAGTTGGATATTGGCCAAAATTCCAATATCGTGCATCCCTAATCTAAAAGACTGTCAGTGCTGCTACAAAAAAACCCAACAAAAGCAGCTGAGAATGCACCAGTGCATGTGTTTGTGTAGGAAAAAAACAAATCAACATACAAAGTACTAAAAGATTCTGTGTAGGACCCAAGGGTGCAGAGCGGATCACAGGCAAGCAGGCATATTTCCACATAAATCTGTTGGATAAATAAAGACAAAACAGGACTGGAAACATGAGCCAGGACACAAACCAGAGTTCACATACGAGTATCTGACGGTAAAGGAACAAAACTGGGGAGCTTAATCTGCTGGGGGGGATGATTAGGAAGTGAGAACAGGTGGGATGATTTCAGAATGCTGACAGGTGTGTGTGTGATAACGATTAAAGGGTAAAGATGTCAACAGGAAATAAACATCTATCCATTATCTCTACCTGCTTCTTCATTTCTGGGTCACGGGGGTCACTGGTGCTCATATCCAGCAGTGATGAGGAAAGGTACACGAGGAAAAACACATTCACGCCAATACAGAGTTACCAATTACGCTAATGATATAAAAGCTAATGATATAAAACCTAATGACAGTAGTCCCTTGCTACTTTGCAGTTCGACTTCCGTGCTTTTACAGTGATTGTCAACTTTAATATTACTCACATGATTGCGACAGAATGGGATAAAAAGTTGGGACATACTGTAACACCAGTCAAAAAGAAATACACTACCCAGAAGCCAACAGGGCTTCCGGCCACTGCTTTCTGCTGAAATGGAGGGAAAGCTTTGCAACACAAGCTCACAGAACTGGCAGGACAGTCCAAATAATCCTGAAGCTCAATTATTCACGCGCACATCAACCTGGACGGGGCGGTGGGCTTCGTCGCTGCAGGGTAGGTCTGCTGAACTGGAACTGAGCCCGACCAGAACAGAGCTGCTGTTCTGCAGAGCTGGTGAGTAAAATGTCACAGAACTGTAAAGCACATATACGTCTGTTGTTCAAATTATGTAGATTAAGAGTTTAGAACATTGCAAGAGTGTGGGAAGTGTTACAACAATACACTAGGGTTGTGCGTAAAGCTCATGAAGATCATGAGACACAACGTCAGCGGACAATATCACATTTAGATGACTGATTTACATCAAAACATGTGTGAGTGGACAATCACGCACGTGTGTATGTGTGAAGCTAAAACAAGGTTTTGGTGAGAAAGTGACACCCAACACGTTTTCTAAAGTGTACCACAGGGACACAGCTCTTTGTGTGTGTTTGTGAATGAAGCGGAGGAAGACGAGCGCACTGACACCTCAGGTGTGCGTTTTGGTAAAGTGATCCATCTCATCCCTTGGCTCATAATGCTCTTCAAGCCTCAGCGTTTCATTCACTGCATTTCCGCTGGCCGTCAGTAGAACGACCAACAATTTAGAAAGTTTAATTTGTTAACCTTTATTTAACCAGACGAATCCTAATGAGGTCCCAAATCGCTTTTGCGAGGGAGGCCTGGGCCTGAAGGAAGCCTAAACATGCATGTTTTGGACGAAAACCCACACAAGCATGAGGAGAACATGCAAACTCCACCCAGAAAGACCCCAGGTCCAAACTGATGATTGAGCCCAGGGCCTTATTGTTGCGATGCAACAGTGATAACCACTAAGCTTTTAAACACCACTTTTAAACAGATATGAGGTACAAAGCACTAAAAGTTAGACTGCGGTTTCAAAAATAATCTGCAATCCTAACTTTAGGTTATGAAAAACAAGATCTTGACAAACTTCTGGCCTTTTCTATGACAGCGATGATAAAGATCCAAATAGAGTTAAAAATAAGAAAACCACACACATGCCCTATCCTAAGTACCAGTACACATATAATCTGAAAACTGCTGTTTGACAAGTCAAGAAGCAAGTAAACACTGAGGAACGCAGCAGAAAGTCAACCCTGGAGATGAGTGACCATAAAACAGAGGAGAGTTGCAGAGTCCTCTTATGTGGAGAACACATGCACAAACAATCACGAAACCTTCTGTGAGGTTATTTATTGGACAAATGTGAAGCTAACCATGGTTGCAAAAAAGTTCCTGCTTACTTTGACTGTTGTTGCCGAAGAGAGAAGAGTAAAAGGAAAACAATTGTTTTATTTGGCGTACATTTTTAGGATTTTCAGTCTGCAGATGTATTTTAAATTCTGAAGAGTTGATGTTTCTTTTATAGGTGAATAAAGTTGAAGCCCTTAATCTCTTTTCCCTCATTCTCAGGGACCCTCGTCTAATTCAGCATTTAAGGCTGAGTTGCTTTGATTCTTGAAGATAGGCTAAATAGAAAAACACGTACCGGTCAAAGTTTAATTAAGGGCTTTAATTACGTACTTCCAAATGCAAACAGTTTAATTTTTTTTACAACCTTTGACAGGAATCCTGCATCTACTTTATGTTTTGATTTACTTGTAGGATCAATAGGCAACAAACAAGCTAATGTCCAGCAGTGGGGAACCCTGAGGGCCTTCTATGCCTTCAGAGAAGGCCCAAGAATGTCTAACAGTCTCTCCAGGATGAGTTTGTACAGTAACTGACAGGAAAATAAACCAATCACAACATTGCTGGGCAGGACCAAAACATAAGGCTCTGAGCCTTCAGGAAGGCCCTGCAAAGTGGATTAATTTTTTTACCGCTTTGGTATTTATGATGCATTCAATTGCAACATATAAATAAAATAAAAAAAAAATCACATTAAAATTGTAATTGCTCTAAAAATTGAAGGTCAAATGTTTCATTTAGATTTACATTCATCATTTTTGATATTGCAGTTGTTTTTCAGTTTCATTATGTGATGACAGTACCAGTAAGTTATTTGAATTACGTGTACTTGAACGCAAGCCGGCTGTGTGAGTTGCAGGGCATTCTGGGTAAACTTGGGACAGAAATGGGCGGACTCTTTTGGGTCACGTGTTCAGATGGGCTGTCCCTGCTGCTCTGTCTACTCTTGGCTTAGCATCTACGTTCAGGCTGTTTTTTAGTGTCTGTAGAAGAAAAAGACACCATAAGCCAGATGTTGTACCTGATGTGTAAAAAGCACTTCACGCATGTTCCTGTGTTGTGAAACTGAAAGTACAAGATGAAAGTGGACTGCACCCCTATAAAGTTTTTTCTTGTGAAATGAAAATGGAAGCATCCATGAAACAGTAGTTTGTCCAGTTCAGCTAAGTGGTTGGACGTGCAGCACCAGTACAGTCTTCTTTTTCTCCCTAAACACGGCAAACTTTTGCTTTCCCCTCCTGAATGTGGTGGGAGCTCACTTCCAACTAATCTTCAGATTTAGCATGGGCCGCTCTGAGTCTCAGCCCCCGTATTCTGCTACATCTTAAAACATAAAATATGAGACGAAATGTGCTGCTCTCGGCAGATTTGGAGCTCCGTCGGTTTAGCAAGAGGAAAACCAAGGTCTACTGTCAAAATCCAGAAAATAAACCACAAAACCAATTAGCATATCTGTACTGTTCATAACTTTGTGTTGTTTCTCTTAGTTTCATTGCTGACCAGACCGTTTTATCCCCAGTTTTAATAGAAGCCAAATCCACTCTCTCAGCTGAGAGCATAAAAGAGGACTGCAGAAGATATTGGATGATGAATCAGTGCACGGTGTCAGAGCCTCATCTTTTAAAGCTATTGGATTCATTAGGACAATAAAAGCAACACAACTCCCAAACCTGGCTCCAGTGGCCGCTCCAAACGCTCCCCACAGAACACAGAGCCAGCATTAAACAATGACCCGCAGCACATTTAAAATGGACCTGATTGGATCTGTCAGTCCTCATGTAGAAAAAGGGCCTGAGCGCTGCTTGCATGTCAGCAGGGCAAACCTAAAACGAAAGCACGTGTAGATGCAGAAAGCAGACGAGGACTCGTCTCTCTGATAGATTAAACCAAATCTGATCGGACCTGGGCTCTGTGACGCATTGCCACCGGAGCATAATGAAAACCAAGCTGCCAAACGCTTATAGGTCTTCATGTAATTACTGATTGTAAAGTGGGGAGGAACACGAGCATACGTCTTTAGATTCTGAACAACAACCCGCATTATGACTTCTAACAGGTTCCACCTCCTGACATTTCACCTTCTTCAGGAATGCGTCTAGCTCACACGTTCAGTGAAACACTTGCGTGGAAAGTTGCAGAACCTGCACGACACCTTTAATCGGACGTCGCGCAGCAGCCAGAAAACAAGTCCGAGGCGTGTTTCAGCAGAAGCTGTGGCTTGTGCACCCGCAGTCCTGTAGGAAAAGTGTTTGACATCTACATTCATCCTACCTTCTTCAAGGCCTTCGATGGTGACCTCCTAGTGGGCTTCTGCACCTGGCTGCTCTGCGGGGAGGGCTGCTTGGACACAGAGCCGTTTTGGCGCTTCTTGGTGGGGGAGGCTGGGGTCGAGGACGACACCGGCGACGGGGAAGCAGGGGGTGAAGGTGCGGCGACCTCCGTCCCGAGAACGGCCATGTCCTCCGTGGCCGTGAGATGGAGGCTGCGCAGGCTTTCGTACGTCTCCTGATCAACCACCAGCAACCGCGTCTCGTGGTCCACTGCCTTGATCCGCTGCACCACCTGACAGGCGGACAGAATGACTCGTCATCATTTTGTTTGGAGAAACATTAAAATAAAAGTAAAAAAAAATACAACAAATCCATCCCGTACGTTGGCTTTGCACAACCATTGCAGCTGAAAATCATCAAACTTTATGAACATTTTGTTTCAGGGGATATATTTAATACTTTAACTCAACATCACTTTGAATAATTAATTCTCTTTATATCAGTGACTAGTTATTTTTACTTCATTGCTCATACGCAGTGGGTTTTGTCTTATTCTTAACCAAATCCTGCCCACATGAATAGATTATAGTAACATCCATCCATTGTCTTTACCCACTTCTTCCTTTTTAGGGTCACAGGGGTCACTGGTGCCCATGACCAGCAGTCACAGTGTGAGATGTGGGGGACACCATGGACAGGTCTCCAGTCCATCACAAGAACATAGAGACAAATGGGACAATTTAGAGTTACCAATCAGCCTAACATGCATGTTTTTAGTATGTGAGAGGAAACCAGAGTACCCGGAGAAAACCCACGCATGCACGGAGAGAACATGCAAACTCCACCCAGAAAGGCTCTCTGTCGGGATTTGATCCGGCGACCTTTTCTATGAGAGGAGACGACTTTACCGACTGCACCGCTGTGCCACCTGTAGTAATATTGATTGCTTCAAATTGTTGGCTGTTAGTGAAGATGCAAAATGACTCACTTTTCATACCCACAATGTCTGGGTACAAAGCGACCAAAACTGCAAAAAATAAATAAATAAAATAAAAATAAAAACTAAAAAAGAGTTGTGAAAGTATAAACCACCACTTTTCAGGGTTTGGACTTTTTATTTTTATTTTTTTTTTTTAATTTAATTTATTTTAAATCACAGGATGGTCAAGCAGTAAATTGTCCAATTTCGGTCAAAGGTGATCTGATTGGTGAATTTTCCCCAACGTAACAACAATAGATAAAACGTGTCAAGAAATCGAGTCAGTTTTCCTGAAGTGAACGTGAGTTGATTTTCCTTTGAACTGACAGACGACTGAAAATCTTCTGTAGTGAAACTTCACAACACAACCACGTGAGGCAAAATACAATCACAAAAACTACAAAAGCAACAATACCAAAAAGATAATGAAAAGCAACACATCCAACAACATATATCTAATAAATAAATGAATAAATAAATAAATGTAATCAGAGGGCTTCATGGCTAAAAATCAGACTCACCACTTACAATACAGGGGTTCTTAACCCTGGTCCTAGAGGAACACCACCCTGCATATTTCAGTTGTTTCCCTGCTTTGACACACCTGATTTGAATGAATGGGCGATTAACAGGCTTTTGCAGAACTTGATGAAGTCATTAAATCATTGAATCAGGTGTAGTTGGAGCAGAGAAACAACTAAAGCATGCAGGATGGTGTTCCTCAGGGACCAGGGTTGGGAACCGATCCAAACCTTTTGTTTAGGTTCACCTTTAAATGTTGGGTTGCCTTTTTGGTTTTGTTGGTTGTTTGTGTCCCTGCGAAGGATCTGCCATCTGTCCCCCACCACTTGCACAGTGACCCCCCGCAACCCAACAAAGAAGAAGTGGATGAAGATAATGGATGGATGGACGTTGTATCTAATGCAACGCCTTTTTCCCTCCTGGTATTTGTGAAACCAGAACAATGCTTGAGGCCAGTACCGGAATACAATGAGTGAATGGAAGAATTAAAGAAGACATTCTGAATCCGCTCATGCAAATAACAAAACATTCGCACTGTGATGTTTTACACCTGTTTAGATGTGCTCAATCATCATCATCCAACAGAAGCACAGGGTGAAGTGAAAATGACAGCTCATGTCATGTGTCAAACTACAGTTAATGAACAGAGAGAGCCTGAACAGTGGAAAGTATGTGTTTAGAGCCCCAGTTGGTCGGAGCCCAGCTGCACGCTGAGCCAGGACTGGAGACAGTTTTAACCTGATTTACAGTGGCAGCAGATATTTGCAGACATTTCTTGGCTCAGACGCATGGCTTGTGGGCTGAACAGGCAGAGGCTGGTTAGTCTGGGACTCGTATCTGGAAAGGTCTTCTTATCAGCAGACAAACAGCCAAAGTCTTTATGAAAGAGAACGCATTTTAGTCTCTGTCTGCACAAAAGACAGATCAAGCTGGTTTTAGGGGTTGATTCGAATGAAAGTGCTCAGACAAAACCTCCTGAAGCGTGCCAACCTGCGTGACCTGTTCATGCACCCCTACAGAAACCCAGGGCTGTAACTCGAGTCCAAATCATAAATATGAATGGAGCCACTCGCCTGGTGGTGCGTCTCCTTCTCCACGTTGACTCCGTTCACCTCCACCACCCTGTCGCCGGCGCGCAGCCCCGACTCCTCCGCCGGGGACGCGGGCTCCACTTTGCGGATGAACTGTCCGCTTTTCCCCTTCTCTCCGTGCAGGTGGAACCCGTACCCGTTCTCCCGTTTGGCGATGACGCACAGCCGCGGTTTGCGCGCGTTGGCCATTTGCTCTGGTCGCCTCCTGCAAGTTGGAGAATGATGGAGGGGATGCACAAAAACTGGTGGGAGTTCAGAAGGAGAGGGCTAAACTTCCAGCGGGCACCATGGCTGCTCCGTGCAGATCTCACAGAAGACGACAGGAGTTTTAAAAGCTGCAGAGTTTCAGTTTCCTGCAGCCCAAACGGATCGTGTGTCTTCTCGTAAAGTCCAGAACCGACCCGACCCTGCAGAACCTCCAACAGAACGCCACTGCAAACACGAGCAAACCTGCGGGAGGACCAGTGATCACAACTCCCTGCGCGGATCCATAACCACAGTCCGAGGAGAGCACATCCCGCTGCAGCTCCGACCTGAAGTTTGCGCACGATCCGCAGCGTGCGCGCAACAGCACCACCCTCCCACCAAAACAGAGACAGAGGGAGGATTGAAAGTGATGGAATGATGCCCCTCGGCGGCAGCGCGACTGCTCGAGGATCATTAGTTTCCAGAAAGGGGACTAGACTAGATGCGTACAACAAGACCCGAATACGCATACTTTGTGCACCATGTGTGAATATTTTTAGACTAATTTAGCTCCATTACAACTGGCAGGCTGTCAGTCACTGCACCACACACTGTCTCTCTTTACATTTATAATCAAAAGAAGAAGCATGAGGAAGAATCCGAAACACATTCATGTTGTTTGTTCGTTTCGGTGGGGGCACAGGATCTGAACTATTTTGAATTGAACTTGATTGATACACAGTTCTGAAATTAAACAGAATTAAAGTTATAACAACAACAAAAAAAAAAACAGTTGGTGTCAGTTACATCCAACAAAAGTATAAAATGTAAAAGAAAAAGTATCTAAGATATGAACTAAGTAAAATGTTAAACTAAAAATACGCTAAGCACTACAATAAAAACAATACGCTAAACAGCAGCACGAACATGAGTCTGTGTGATGAGTTCGAATGAACACAGCAACATGAAACAGATCAGCAGCAACATGAAACAGATCAGCAGCAACATGATGTGATTTTTTTTCACAGTGATTATCCTGGTTAGATATTCATGAGCTAACAGCTTCAGGGTAGAAGCTTAACATATTTGGGCAATTCACCATAGAGAATGGTAAATGGACAGTGCTTTTCTATCTTATCCAGATACTCAAAGCACTTTACTGTACAATCCGTGCCCTCTTCTACCCATTCACACAGCACCCTATCTACTATGTGTATACAAAGAATAATCAGTGCTTTAGATCACATCCATACACCATTGGGACACACATCAGAGGCAATGAGGGGTTCAGGGTCTTGCCCAGGGACACTTCGGCATGTGACTGCTGGTGGAATCGAACCTCCAACTCTTGCATTGGAGGACGACTGCTCTACTCAGCCACAGCTTCTCCTATATTGCATTATAGAGAATGGATACTAGACCCTTTAAGAAGGTAACATGTTGTCTAGGCAAAGTTCTGATCAAAAGCCGGTACTTTCATTTCGGTCATGTAATGTCAGAATGCCATCACAGAATAACCAAACATGCATTTCATCCAGCTCTCTTTTTTTTTTTTTAAGAAACTTTTTTTATCTCTCCCAAGCACAAAAGTCTTTAATTTTCTAAAGATTTGTTTCAGATTTCCTCCTTCAATCTAGTCCTTTTTGTGCACAAACTGAAAAACAGTCAAAGCGCAATACGCTTCATTGTGATTTTATTTGTTTGCAAGGGCACCTGTTCTGCCAAATCCCTCTAAAGCCTCTGCAGGAGGCTCTTGTGCACCACAAAAATTTGACATCAAAAGACAAGGCCCACTCCAGGGCTCCTCACAAATCTCCAAGAATGCTTCACTGCCCGCTGGAGTAACAATGATAGCGATGGCCTCGATTTATTCCCGTTCGTTCAGCACGTCCTTTTAATTCGCTTGATTTGTGCAGGAATTCACCTACTTGAGGGTTTAAGGAAGGCTGAGGTGAGCAGATCAAAGGGCAGTCCGAGGGCAAGCACCACTTCAAAAGGGGTGACCGAGCTGTTCGGTTGGTTGGACAAGACCAGACTTACGAAACACTGTGTAGCCAAATAATAGCTGAAGCTCTGTCACAATCAGTTTGACTGTACCAAAAAAAAAAAAAAAAAAAGGCCAAATCAAAATCAAACCAGATTTGTAGTGACAACAAAGATCTTGAAGATGCTCAGAAACTATTGTTCAAACACTTAAAGGGTCTTCATTGTCAGTTTGAGTCTTCATATTTAGACGTTGTCAGGATTATTCTGACATCCCAGTCCAAACAAAGAAATCTGCTATATCCAGAACAAGGTCCCTTATTAACTATTAAAACAAACATGTTTGAGGCGGTGTTGACATAAAACCCACTGCCATCTTGCCAAGGCCGTAGTTCTCACTCATTGAAAACAAAGCAGCTCGTCATCTGAAACATTTGGCCATTAATATTTCAGTGTCACACGCAGACGGTCTTCGGTCTTAAGGGCAGATTGCTTAAGCTCATCTGACATCCCCACCTTGTACTTCACAGAAAGATTTAGTCTCTTCAGGCCCTTTGGATTTATTACTAAAGCCTGGAATGCTTACACCAATGGTCACTACCCTGAGTGTGTGTGACAGGCTGAAAATGGGATGAAAAGAAAAGAGAAGATGCTCTTAGATATCTTTGCAGCCCTTTGCTTTTAATATTTTAAGGTAGTGAGCATAATACTTGCATGCTCTGGGATAGCAGGATTCACTTCAAAGGAAAATTGTGTTTAACCTAGAAAATGTGGCAATTCGGTAAAGCAGTTGGTATTAAAATGAGTGTATCTGATTCTGTGTGCACAGCCTCAGGTGTGGCTATGAACATATGATCAGTTGTAAGAGAAGGTGATGTGACAGTGGTGCTCTCAGAAAGATGTTTTTTTTTTTTTTTATGTATAGGTAGTCCTCGACTTACGAACGGGTTCCGTACCTACAAACCGTTCGTAACTCGATTTTAATGTAAGTCGGAACTCA
>JARVGQ010000474.1:16242904-16252914 GCA_031762355.1 Hypsolebias martinsi | reverse complement strand
CGTGTTGTGTGGTGATCAATAGAGCGAGCGTTCTTACACTTAAAGCTGTCGAAGTGAAAGCATAAACATTAGACCCGTCAGATACCAGAACAGTCAGCAGCTCAGGATGCTGACACTGAGAATATCTTCACTTTGGGACTTTTGTACCAAAGAAGCGCACTGCTGTCCACTTGTGTCTTTTGTTTCATAACACTGTTAATATCTGGCAATAGTGAGAATATAAAAAAAAGAAATAGCTTTTTGTTGCATTTATTTTAATCATAAAAAGGAATGTTGTTGGTGATATTTTGGCAAAACCCTTTGTGCAAAACATTTTGAGGATTAAAAAAAAAAAAAAAAGCTCAGTTTATTTAAAATTACAAGAACATTGACCTTTAACCTCATTTAGACATTTTTTGCAAACTCAGCAATACTGTGCAAAAGTTTTAAACCACATCTTAGAGAGTTGTGCTTTGTTTTCAAGGAGCCAGACCTTTCAAAGTCTGATCCATAGTCTCAATCAGTTCTTCAGGCTTTCTGAAGGTCTTTCAATGATTTTATTTGGACTTTTAGTACTTTGTCACTCATTTTCTGACCATAAAAGCACATTGTACAGCGTTTACTTAAAGAATATGGGAAATGAAGGACAAAATAAAAGTGACAGGCCTAAAAAAACTATTCACAGCATATATGAGTCATGTCTTTAAAAGAGGGAAACATTCACAGGGCCTGAGAAATGGATCTGTCTACATTTCATCTAATCCTACTTTATGTCAAGCTGTCATGTTTGGTATTTTTCACTGATTTGCCTAAAAAAAATTGAACTAAAAAGTGTGTTTGTGAATGGTTGCTGATACCAAGATCCAATTAAAAATAATTCTTTGATAAATTACTTTCAGTCAACCTGACCCTGCATATCCCTTGAGTTTATCAGCCTTTTCCCCCCCGCCCTCATTGCTTCATAGGTCAGAGTTGATTTACAGCTTCAAAAACACAAAACATTCTTCAGAAAATGATCCGTAACCGTTAAAGAGTTAAAAAAAAAAAAAAAAAATCTAAATAAAACCTTTAAAACACGTTCAAAAAGCCTTTAACAGTTTATCACGTCCTCTTTAACAGATACAGTAAACTGTGCGGTACAATACACAACACCTGCTTTTCTTAGAGCTGATAAAACAAGCAAGTTTCATTCTTATGTCCTTGATCTGTCATGTAGAAATCCAGGAAAATCCTTGCTCAGTAACCGTACAGTCAGGTTCAGGAGCTGCTAATAGCAGCAACAACCTTTACAATAATTAACCTCACTGATGATTTTGTCCACTCATTATAAACATTTCTCCGAGCGTCCGAGTGTTTGACACAGGGACTTCAGCGAGCGTGGCCACAGGCAGGGAGAGCACAAATATTACTAAGACAAAGAATCCTGCTGAACACGAGTGGACTCATCATGAAGGTTACGCACTAAATGTTCCAATCAGGGGGACTGTAAAACATCTCTGCGTATTTATTAAGACTTTTATGATCATTTGAGCCAAATAAATCATTCAAATCAAGTAAAGGCCGTTTTGGGACGCAGTTAAAGAGTCATCAGAGGTTATGTGTTTTAAGTCATTTTGAGAACCAGCGAAACATCTTAAATCACCTGTTAGCACATGTCATTAAACTGTCAGAGCACCAAAGCTTCAACTGAGAGAAGTTAAACATTAGATGCTCTGTTTGGGTTTCAGTTTGTGCTTTACGATTCCAGTAAAAGGCACTGGTCTGTGAGCAGATTGTGCTCTTTGCGTTGGCTGTGAGGTACATGCTGGCGTCGACGTGACTAAAATCTATACTAGACATGATTCAATTCTGTGGAACGACAATTACAGTGTCTGGTTAGATTATAGGGACAATAGACAGTTAGGGAAACAAGATGCTCGCTGTGGTTTTATATACGTCTAAATTGTTAGGATTAAAGGAATAGTTCTGATCTTTTCAAGTATGTATCTGTGGAATAGGCATGAACTATTAATATCTTACCTGTTGCAGATAACGTTTTGAACATCCTCAGTTCAGTTCAGATCAACAAGCTGATGTAGAGTCCATAGAGTCACGTCCAAAACAGATTACTGTGGTTTAAAATGATTTTAGTCAAAATATGTCACTTTAATTTATGCCAACACCACATTATTGACTCCTAAGCAAGCAAAAATAGCAACAGCAGCTGCTAGCTGTAGCATCTTTTGGTGCAGTTTGGAGCATTTCCTTCAGGAATGTCATTTATGGTATTTTTCTATTATTAATACTGTTTACATATTATAAAGCAGAGATGCACTAATATTGATACCAATGTTAGGTTTCAGTCCAATTTGTGTGAATATATGTGCATGTAATTGTACTCATGTGCATAAAATGTTCTAATAGAAAAACAATAACACAATATTGGTTTATCCTAACTGTAAAACACAGCAATGTGTTTTATTTAGCTGTCCAAAGACACGTTTGTCCATTAAGCATTCAGCAGAGGTGAGAAAAGAGGATTTTGATTGTGTTTTTTTAAATCATCAAACCAAATAAATTTCCTTTTAATGTGTAGTTGATGGCTGCAAAAGATGAAAAGATTTTAAATTTGTCAAAGTTAATGTTCAATGATCCAGGTTAAAAAAACAACAACAACATTAAGTCAGGTCCTATGGACTGTAACTTTGTGTTGAAACATTTCGTCTTTCATCCAAAGGACTTCATCAGTCCAAGGAGCCACAACAAACTCAGTCCTACAACAGCATTCTCACATAGAGGGTCACCCAGTTTGTTATTGATAAGATGGTTTCTGGAGTCCATTATAATTGGATTATTGATCATAAACGTTGATGCTTTGAACCACTTTGGCTATGGCTGCATCAGAGGAGTCAACGGGGGAGAGGGCGGACTCCAGAAACCATAGTTGTGGCTCCTCGGACTGATGAAGTCCTTTGGATGAAAGATGAAATGTTTCAACAACAAGAAACCATCCAGAGGACCCGACGGACGCCCTGTTTAAACGAAAATGATTTCTGGTGAAAATGGAAGTTTTGTTGTGTTTCTACTGTTCTTTTACACAAAAATGGTGAATGTTTTCTCTGACATTGGCAGAATTTGACAACGGGTTCCAGAGTGCAATAGTTCGAAAACGTCCCGATGTTCCTTGTCATATAAACAGAAAAAAACATGACTTTTCTATCAGGGAATCCCTGGCTCATGCTCAGCATGACGCAAAACATAACATCTTCCTACAATCCACAGAAGAAGAAACTATCAACAATGGCGGGTACCAGAATATTATTTGTGCTTCTGACTCTTTTAAATCTATAAATCTAATTTCTCCGGACTGCTTTCAGTTTGGACATAACCTGGGCTTTTATTATGGCGGTTTTCTCGTGAGAGAAATGTTAGAATGTTATAACTTTTTTTATGCATGCTCAGAGTTTCAAGTTGCAAAAAAACATAGCACCAACTAGTGGTGTGGCATGGGAATTACACCTTTTCCACATCTACTGTTGCTGTGTTAACAGAGATTGTAATTAGAACGTTTTCATTTAAGTGTGTTAATAGAAATGGGAAGAAAAAAAATCAGTTTTCTAGTGCACAGTTTCTAGTGCACAATTGAGCTTTTTGGCGCAATTTGCTCAAGGTGGCTGCATGTTGGTGTAGCTGTTACTTTCATTCTGGGATATTGCTGTTGAAAACTTTATTTCCTCTTTTTTTCCGGAAGTAAATGGCTTTTTCTTTCTTTCTTTTTTTTTTTTTTTTTTTTTGACGATTACTTCCTCTGGTATCAGATACTGTACAGCTGGAAAGATTTTTACTGAAAACTTTTTTACTTTTGGTCATTTGTTATAAGTGTAACCATGACAACAAGGTGGTTTTTACAACTGGGAGCAGCTGATTGACATCTCAAAGCTCAAACATTACCTCAAATACAGTCTCAAATCCCAAATGAGTTGTAAAGGAGGCGCCGTGGATGCATCTTGGTCTACCTGGCGGAGGTGCTCGAGTAGGATCCTTGGAGCTGATAGGAAACGTGGCTCACGACAACATGAAGACCAGGATCATCCCCTGACACCTACAGTTGGCTGTCTGCAATGATGAGGAGCTCAACAAGCTGCTGGGATGAGTGACCATCGCTCAGGAGGAGTTCTGCCCAACATTCAGTTGGTCCTGCTGCCCAGGAGGACCAAGAGTCCAGCTGGGTCCAGGTGGACATCTGCAGCCAGCTTCTTCAGATCTGCTGTGGTACAGACTGCCCACAGCCATCAGCATCTATAACAACTCAATGAAACCAGGATGATGAGCTACACTATTTAATTTTCATTTGGGATTAATAAAGTATTTTGAATTGAACTGAACTGAATTGAATTTTTATTGGATTGTTGTTGTGTAAACAGGGTCTTAACTTTGTTGCGTGTTAATTAGGACATTCAACCCACATCACATTTCTGTGAAGTTAAAATTTGATGCCGATTTGATCTATTATAAGAAAACAACGCACTAGATAGTCCTGGATTACAAATGATACTCAACTACATTAAAAGCTTTTTTTTTTTTTTTTTGGTGCGGGGGTGAATTTAAAGACCTGACATGGTAACTTGACAGGTTATTTACCAAGCTTTATTGCATTTTCCTATTTGCTTTGAGGACTATAACTTATTCCAAGAACAGATGCACATTTTTGTATCTCTTTGCCTTTTCAATAAAATGAATGTACAAGGTCACCAAAAGCAAACCTGCTGCAAAGAGTCTTTGAGCCACTTTAGTCTGTGAACGCCACAGTTTTAGTTCTTCTAAACGCAACGTAAGAAACATATACTGAAAATGCAGGAAGGCAACTCTTTCATTCTATTTGTACAAGACAAGTTAATTTCCTCCCTGATTTTAGAAACACCTCTTTATTGGTTTTTAGATAAGGTTTGGCTGCAGTGAGTCAGGGCTGGTCAAAAAGAACCACCTCAGCTTACTGTATGTGGTCATGTGTGCGCAGCTCATTCAGTAACAAACTTTTTTGTCTTTTCTTTCATTCGGGTAACTTTATCCTCCTCCTATCTTTCTCAGAATCAGCCAACAGTCCAAAACCAGCTCCAGTTTTACTTGTTTGGTTATGAAACGGGCTCCCCCCCCCCCCCCCCCTTTCCATTTGACATTGAAATTGGTGGAACTGAGGCAGCGTGACCACAAACACCCGAGGTAACCAGGATCTGCAGAATGCACGGCGTGTTTTTACCCCCACAAACCAGCACAAAAACAGGTTTTCAGTAAACAAGCCTGGAAGAAGGGCTGAACAAGTCAGGGTGGTAAACAAAAGCAGAGCAGTCGTGTGACAGGAGAAAGGAGCACATGAGAAGTGTCCAGAAGAAGAATCTGACCATGGAACAGTCCATATTTGTTGAGCTTTATGTGTATGCTGTCAATAAGAACTCACTTTCTTAGTCTGATTGAAACTGAAGAAAACTTAATTTATTTTACCACCCGACTTCTGATCTACTCTTGTATCTGTCGAGTTTCAAAATTAAAACAATTTGTTTAAAAACTGAATTATTAGCTGTAAAGAAAAGTCCCATCTTGGCTTAAACTGGGTGACAGACCAGCCCCCATTAGCTCCAAGAAAGTCCTGTATTTGACCTCAGCTGCCACTAAATTCTGCTAAAGGGATCATTTGCAGCCACACACACACAACAAATAGGAGAAACAAACACACAAACAAAAAGTAGTTGGCACTTTACTTTTATTTTTAAAAATATTTAGAGGAAAACACATATTTAAAACAGGAAAACATTTTGTTGAGACACTCAAGTGATTTTTTTTTTACTAATAGAAAATAAACACACCAGAATACAAAACAATATATCGTATTATCCTATTATTTTCAAGGCAGGCAATCATACATTTATGTGTATGCATGTTTGTCTGTCTGTTAGCAAAACATCTCATAAACCAGTCGACAGATTATATCGAAATATCCAGAATAGTCATCTTTTGGTGAAGTGGACAACAGATGGACTGTTTGAGGCCACCTGATTCAAGATGGCCACCACAGCTAATCCACTTTAGCAAACCCCACAAATTCTGTAATTTTGCGGTTTTTACTAATTTTGAGTTAAGATTTGCTTTGGTAGTAGCTGAGAGTCATCTCTAACACCTGTTCTGAGTGCTGACTGATAGTGTGAGATCTTTGCTTTAAATTTGGCATGCATTGCAGTGGGTGACATGCATTCCTTCAAGGAATCATACATATATAGACTATTTATTTATTTATTTATTTATTTATTTATTTATTTATTTATACCATATATACAAACTGTAGCATTCATTGAAGGAATGCACGTCACCCAAAAGTCAGTCAGTCAGTCAGTCTGTCTGTCTGTCTGTCTGTCTGTCTGTCTGTCTGTCTGTCTGTCTGTCTGTCTGTCTGTCTGTCTGTCTATCTATCTATCTATCTATCTATCTATCTATCTATCTATCTATCTATCTATCTATCTATCTATCTATCTATCTATCTAATGTTTTCATTTATATATACTGTATATGTATTTTTTTGTATGCATCCTTTATGATTGGCTGTTGTTGTCATTGTTGTCATCATTCTTTGTTTAAAATTCAGCTCTCTCTAGTAAATGAGTCCCAGAGGCTTCATGGGATTAAGTTGTATAAATAACAGTTGAATTAATGTTACATATGCAAAATGTATATATATTTTTTAGAATGTAAAAGTATGTTATTCAAAGTGTTAAGCATAATTTTGATGTTTATTTGTAATGCCATAATAAATAGCAGCATAATAAATGTATGTTTATACTGTTTAAAAACTGCCTCTGTTTTAACAATATGGCGGGTTGCCAGTTGGGCTTGTTTTGGGCTTGTTTCATGGAGCTGGTCACTTGCTTATCGCAAGATCTGGCAACACTGAGCACAAGCTTGCAGCAGGAGGAATATAGCAATCAATGACTTCCTGGTAGGCTGTTTTTTCTTAAGCAGCTATGTTACTGGCACTGTTAAAAAAAAAAAAAAAAAACATTTACTGTAGCCCATTTATTTGTGTATGTTACCAGTACATGGCCTCAATTTATGTTCATCGCTAATCATTTCGGTTAGCTGTTTAGCTTTTTTTTTTTTAGATTAGTCTGTTCTTCTTAGCCTAGTTTGTGTTCCTCATGTGTTAGTTTGTGTTAGGCCATTCAGTAGAGTAACCATGAGTCAGAGAGGTAGCTGTCATGAAGACCTGTGGGGTTCACTCTCTCTCTGTGTGTGTTGAACAGTAATATAAAGACTATAAAACGCCATCTGGTGGTTCATTCTTGGTCTATGACAAAAGCTGTACATCTCTCTCAGTAGCTGTGTGCTTCCACTCATGTTACAATGTGAACACCCATGTGAATACACAGTCGCGGCTTATATGCGTACAAAATAGTTTTTTTTTTTTTTTTAGTTTGTTTGTTTTGTTTTGTGTGTGCAGCTTATATTCGGGTGAGTTCTATAGACCGGCAATTACGGTAATGGATGTGCATCTACAGCTGATTAACTTCTGGAATGCACCTAATTCATTATGGCCACCACATTAAGCCAATACAAAAATGGCTACACCTCATTCAATTTTAAAGTTAAGAAGCTAGGATTTGGTGTGGGAGTAGCGGAGATACACCCCAACATATGTGTTGAGCAATAACAGACAACACAAGTTCTCAAAATATCACATGAGTGCGTGCATAAAAATGTTTTCTAGATTTGACCAAAACAGCTACAGTTCCATCCCTTCTCATAATAAAATAATCTCAGCTAAAAATCTAACATAAAGGGTAATATGCATTCCTTTGACAAATTGCTAGGCCTTAAGCCTTTTCTTGTCATGCACAATGAAGGCATAAATATTACTGGTGAATGAGGTCAAAGTAAAGCTTCTCATTAAGAAACTTGACAGAGGTTAAGAACCAACAACCTGAAGGTTAATAATTCTGGTGTCAGTGCAGCCTCACTGGAGTGTACACCAGAATGTTATTTATTCATCCAGTCACGCTGCAATAACAGGATTATTACCAGAGCTCACATAATCTCACCCTGTGCCACCTGCCACCCAACAGTTTCACCCTGATGGAAGAAGTCACAATGAACCTGGCAACCCATTTAATTCCACCAGAGCTTGTTCTCGAATGCCTTCCTGTGCTGGACTCTCATGTGACGTCCAGCCTCCTGATAAGCTTCCCACCTCTGTATATATCTTATGTAGGCACATCTGTGACCATAATCCCGAGGCTTGACTTCACTGCTCTTTCTGAGACAGGTCAGGTTTCATTTCATCTTGCAGTTTATGAATCAGTCTCCCAACAGTTTTGGAATGTGCCTTCATCAATTACCTACGGATTTGCAGCAAATGGCAAAATAAAACAACTGGGATTAGATATAATTTTGGACATCAACAGAATAAAACGAATTAGACAGAGTGTATGTGTGCAAACAGTTGTTGGCTGATGGTGTGCTGGTCTGTGCCCAGCTAAGGGGCTTGATGCTCTTATGGACCGATGCCTCTGGAATCACATTCAGTGCCCTGAAGCTTGTTGTCTAATCCTGCCAACAAAATCTAAATTTGATTGGTTCATCTCCCACTGCTTCACAGATTTGATTCAAAAATGACAAATAATAGACATAATTAATTCATCAAACTCTGTAGTAGTTTTTGAAAAACATGCTAAAGGCATGAAAGACAATCCGTCAGTAATTGAAACATTTCCAACCCCGATTCTGAAAAAGTTGGGATGCTCAGTAAAATGTTTCAAAACAAAATGCAGACACCACAAGGAAACACCATCCAGACATGTCTTCTCCAGGTAGAAAACTCTTTCTAAAATGGACTGAGCCAAAGTGAATACTTACTCTGTAGTCAAATAAAGCAAATCTAAATTCACATTTCACTCATATTATAGTCAACATATCACACTATTGAACTAAGAAACTGTACTATTTTAAAATAATAGTAATTTAAGAGTTTAGGGCAGCAATAGATCTCAAAAAGGCAATAAAAGTAAATTACAGTATAAGCAATTATAAGAAAATTGACAATAGGTTAGTAAGAGTATAGGGTGAAAACAAGAGCATTTAAATGAGGCTGAATCACCAGTCTGTGAAAAACTGCTTCTAAAATTACTAAAGCAATTTCAAAATAATGTTCCTCAATGGAAAACTGGGAATAGTTAGAATATTCCATAATTTACAGTTCATAATATCATCAAAAGATTTCAAGAGCCTGGAGAAACCTCTGTGCAAAGAACAAGGCCTGAAGTCAGTTAGATAGTGATCTTCTGGACATCAGCATTAAAACATTTATTTAAAGCAGGCCTGCTTCTGTTCTGAACATCACTGCATGGACCCGGGAACACTTCCACAACACCTTACCTGTAAACACAGTTCACCGTGCCATCCACAAATGCTGGTTAAAGCTCTATCATGCAAAAAAGACACCACAAGGAAACACCATCCAGAAATGTCTTCTCCAGGCAGAAAACATTTTAAAATGGACTGAGGCAAAGAAAAAACCTACTCTGTAGTCAAATAAAACATTTTAATTTATTTTATAGACACTCTGTCTTTTGAAGTAAAGAGGAGAGGTACTATCCAGCCTGTTATCAGTGCACAGTTTACACATCTGGAAAGGCACCATCATTGCAGAAAGGTATACAGGTGCATCTCAAAAAATTAGAATACTGTACAGTATTGTGAAAAAGTTGATTTTTTGTTGTCAGTCATGTATGTACAGCAGCTGCACGTCACGCTAACCGGAGCATTAATGAAGGTCACTTTAGACACTAGCTGTATTTTTATTTTAGAGCAGGGGTGTCAAAGTCAAATGTTTTGATTCCTGCTTTTAGTATTTAACATTGTTTTATAATGTAGCTGTTTAGGTTTCGTTTTGCATTTTTAATAGTTTGCTTGTGATTTTTTTTTAATTACCAGTAATATGCTTTTTTATGATTGTTTACTGTTGGCTGCAAGTATCAAGCTGTGAAATCCTTCATTTTCTACAGCTGATA
>JARVGQ010000474.1:16125972-16137962 GCA_031762355.1 Hypsolebias martinsi | reverse complement strand
CTCTTGTGGAACCAACTTCCAGTTTCTGTCTGTGAGGCTGACACATTGTCCAGTTTTAAGACTGGACTTAAGACTTTGCTTTTTGATACATCCTATAGCTAGGTTTGGATTGTTATGCTGCTATAGGCTTAGACTACTAGAGGACAAACTGACCTCATTTCCTTAAAGGATTTGCTAAAACTGAATAGTTTTCATTTGACATTATTTCTATCTTAACATGTGATTCGTGACCTGCCATTGTGTATCTGTTCCTACCTACCAAACCCAGCTGGTCGAAGCAGATGGCCGCTTGTCCTGAGCCTGGTTGTGTTAAAGGTTTCTTCCTCATGAGGGGGTGTTTCCTTCCCACTGTCACCTTCATGCTTGCTCAAACTGACAGTCTGCAATGAAGTTAAACTCAAAGCAGTCTGCTCCTCAGATAAATACAGGTATATACATTATATGAATGTTTCTATTCAGTGCCCTGAGATGACTTCTGTTGTAACTTGGTGCTCTAGAAATGAACTGAACTGAATTATTGGGGGTGGGGTGGGGGGGTGGGGGGGGTTGTCATACAATAAAAGGGAATTTATTTATTTTATTTTATTTGTTATCAGCAGTCAGAGCAAAATCAATTTGTCTCGGAAAACCAAGGAAGTACCTTTTGGATTTCATTTCTTTCTCCTTTTAGTTTGACGTCGCATTCGTCTTCTAATGCTCTGTGCCGTGAAATTTAACACTTCTGCTTGGCTTACTTTGCCACAAGGTTGAGGTGATGAGGCTTGGCCCAAGCCTAATGAAGAAGAAACCCAAGAAGTCTGGAAAAACAAGAGGACGGAGGGTGTGGGAAGCTCAGCTGATGACCTCGAACTGAAAAATAAATGACTGCAGGGGTGAGGAAGATGAGCATGTTCTGTAAACAAGTAAACAAAAAGCATGCAGTTTATGATTTTAAACAGTTTGGAATATTTTCTTCCAAACAACAGAATAAATGATCTATGCCAGAAAATTTATCCTGGTAAGAATAAAAAGGGTTGTATAAATTTGACAATATTATGCCAGAAAATTTTAGGACTGACAACCTGAACATGAGAAAATGTGTCAGCATAGTGCAGTTTACTCAGCTGAGGTCAGTGAGTGTTTTATCTCCACTCTACGGGATACTAATCTAAGGGTGGGTAACTATTTTTATTTCCCAGACAGCCATTTTGACTTTGGTCAAGTTATTGAAGGAAGTCATACACACTGATTCACATGCATCAGTCATCAAATATAACATCCCATCGTATACCTGTACATTTAGAGCTCTTTCTCTGTTTTGTCTGTATTGCACATTTTAAATAGAAAGCTTTGAAATAAGATTTTTTTTATTGTTTGATTTGTCAAGTAATGCCAAACTTTTAGCACAGCTGGTTTGCTTTGTTGAAATACAATATTTGTTTTTGGATTTATTAATTTATTTAACATCCATCCTTAATTTATTAGGAGCTGCAGTAGCTTGGTGGTTAATGTGTAATCCTGTGGTTGCAGGTTTGAGGCCAGGTTGCCTCAGAAATCCAGCATAAAACATTTTTGAATCAGAATCAGCTTTATTGTCATTGCACCGAAGCACAACAAAATTAAATTTTCAGTACAGCCTATCCGGAAAAACATAAACAAACAGACATGGGGAGACAGAGGTGTCTGAGGCTGCGGCCTTCGGGAGGCACTGCTCTTTTTGTTCAGTTAAGTTTAATCTAGATAACTGCCAAATCTTTCATGTGAGTTTGCTTGCTGTGGTGACCCCTGAAGAAGGGAGCATCTGAAAGAAACCTGCTTTTCCTTAATTTATTACAAACTTGTTAGCGGTTTTAAGAGTTCTGTGTTGTCTTTTTTCAGCAGCGAACTCAGCATGAGCGGAAGATGAGACAGAAGACCATGGAGAATGTTGTTCTTCACACAAGGCAACTGACGGCTTTGTGAGGTAAGAGAAATGTGTGCTTGTTTGCCCTGCGCTGTAGTCAACTTCCTGCTTTTGGAGCAGTCTCCGGTCCGCTTGCATTCACACTGCATTTGAAACACGCCAGAGTTCACTTCTACCGAACCAAGACCCAAGTTTTTAGGAGGACCAGAGTTGTTTTTTTGGTCCATATCATAGTTCGATTGCGCATTCACATCTCCCAAATGAACTGGACTTTCTAGACAAACGGACTAGAGTTTGATTAAAGCGGACTAGACAGGGCTAGTGTGAATGCACCCTAAACTGTTATTTGGTGTACTAATAAATGTTAGAAAATACAATTTTTAGGGAACGTTAGTCAGCATTTAATACTAATTTCATCTTCATTGTTTCTTTTGTATGTTTTTTGCAATTGCACTGCTTCTGCATACTTTGTGTTATATTATAGCTGTCCAAATATCAAAAATGTTCTGCTCTGTCAGGATTAGAGTGTTGGGGTTTTGTTGTTTTATAACTTTTATACTTTTCAAAATGTTTAGCTCATGTGATGGACTGGAAACCTGTCCAGGGTGTTCCCTGTCTCTTGCACAAGGACAGCTGGACACGGGCACCAGTGCCATCTGTGACCTGGAAAGGAAGAATACGGTAAATATATCGGATGAATGAAAATGTTTAGCTTTATTTAAAACAAAATTTTAGCAAAAAAAATTATATATATATATATATATATCTTCAATTACTTTAAAAAAGTTCTCTGAAATTTGCTGTTGCATAATTGATCTGTTTTTATGCCCATTTTAGCTTTTAGCCACCATTTTGCTACTTTTAGCTTTTAGATAACCTTCTGCCACTTTTAGCATTTAGCAGCTGTTTTGCAACATTTAATAAGATCTTTTGTATTTGTTTGCCATATACATGTACATAATTCAGAAACTATATTTTTCTATATTATGCATTTTTCTTCTGTTTGTTCCTGAATCATCCTCAAAATCTTTTAAAATCTCCCAGAAAACAATAAAAAACCTTGATATGAAGAAAGAAAATGATCAATTGGGCTGCAGTGAAATAAAACACGTTTAGGTAAAACCGTTTTTAAATTCCGATGTTTCATTTCCTCTTCAGAGGAGGGTTCGGGTTCTGTGTCGTCAGCTTTGTGCAGCCACCTGACAGATGAGACGGGCAGCCTACATTTACAGCGTGGTACACGCCGTTCACCTTCTGTGATTTAAAAGCCTCCAACGCTCACAGTGAACGTGTCCTTGGACTCCCATTGAAGTATTGCGGTATTTTTCTTTGATGAGCTGGCCTAAGCATTTTCAGATCCAACCCAACAAAGCGTTGTGACATTCTCAGAGCGTGCCGTGCACAGCGTAAATGAAACACCAGGTGAGGCCTGATCACAGCTGAAAAACAAGGGGGTTATGGAGACGATACGAGCTGGATGTGTCTATTTATATCGAAGGGCGTAAGTGCTGAGGGGAGTAAACTGAGGTTGAAAATGGGGACAGGGTTTAGTGTGACATCAAGCAACACTGGAACAGAGTACCTGCAAACCACTTCTGTCTCCTCTAGTTATTTATTCAGGGAGCAAAGACACCAGTGTGCAGTTTCAGCTTGTGCACAGAGAGGAAAACAAAAACTTAAGTACCCATTCAGGTGCCTTCTCTCCCTGAGCTTCAGATCAGTCAAAGAGAACAGACTCTCTAACAAGCACCACATTTATTCATATATATTTTTGACCTTGTGCTTGGACGAGTCATTTTTTGCTGTGGATAGAAATATATATGCCTCCTGTTTAATAATGAATGCTCTGCAGTATGGGTGTGTTGCGTCTCTGTGAGTATTTGTGTGTAGTAAACGGAGGGTGGACCACGCTGCAGTCTGAGTGACATCACTGCCCAGCAGAACATGACAGGCAGTGCGGAGCTAATATTATCCACCACCCTCGTTCCTTTATTTATCCCCCTCCACCCCAAGCGTCGGGTTTCTCTTTCATTACTGACATGGATGTTGATGCGTTATCTTCCTCCCTCTTTCCATGCTCTTTGTTTTTCACCATTGTGATTTTAAATTCACACAGCAGCAACTGGAGGATGTTTTAGTCCTATGACTCATTCGTGTTTTTACTTGTAAAGTGCATGATTCATAAGGTCGTCAGTGGTTTTCTCTCCCCCATGTAGCTCTTAAAGGCTTTGACGCCATCTGCACGCTTTCTTAGAAAATTCTACTTGGCATATATTTTATATATTCCATAATCATTATTATGCATGTGGACAAGAGAGCAACGTAAAACAGAGGTGGGCAACATTTTTCTTCCAAAGGGCCACAGTAAGATGTTTAAAGCAATCTAAGGGCTGCATAGAGAATTGGAAAATAAATTTTCTTTATGACCGATGATCTAGAAGAACTTTTTTCTCATTGTAGCGTAGTCAGTATGCTTTATAAAAAAAAGGTATTTCCAAAATCCTTTAGGATATAAAACATATTCTGTAAACTGGCTCTTGTGACAATATATCACACATGTTAGCTTAACATGTTGTACATGTTAGTGGAACTATGCAAAACAAACTGATATATTTGTGTTTCTAAGTCTTTAAGGTTCAGTCTAGTTCTGGAAACACAATGACTTAAATTTTTTTTTTTTTTTAAGTTTTGCTTAAGATGTTTAAATTTCCTTCGGTCTCATTGATAAATTGCTGTTATTTTATTTTATTTTTAATCAATCTTTTTTTTTAAGTTGTGTTTTAGGATATTGCAGGCCTTATGGCGATTGTCCAAGGGCCACTTTTGGCCCTCAGGCCTTAAGTTGATACGTCTGATGTAAACGCAAAGTCTCAGCAGGTGCTTGTATAATAGAATAGAAAATGATATTTCAGGCCCTGTCTACACTAAACCGGATCTTTCTTTATCATAATTTTTGTCTTTGTTTCTAAATGAAAGTTCTGTCCACATGATTTTAAATGAAAACTGCTTGATAGCATTCATGTTGCCCATGACCATTTTGAATCGGGTTGACTTTAAAAGTTAATTATTTCTGTCTTGTCATTTGTGTCTGAGGGTTTTAACAAAATCTGTCATTTGGCTCATGACATATTTTACAGATTTATTATTATATATTATACAATATTTATAAATCTACAAACAAACAAATACATTCACACACATGCAGACACAGACAAGTTGGCAATACTGTACCAGTAATGCCAAAATACCCTACCACGCACCGCTAGATACTGAGAATACACAGACAAAGGACATGCTTAGTTTGGTGAAAGGGTCTTCAGAAACCACTGTAGCTATTTTATCTTTAATATTGTTAATTCACAGTTGCTCAATATTTTAGCACACAATCAAATTTATTGCTTCTGGGTTCAGGATAAAGTGAAACTAATGTAGGAAAACACGGCTCCATTGTTGTTTTGGTTTCTAAAGCAAAAAAAGTCTGCTGCCAGAGTTCTCAAAAGTTTCATATATCTCCACACAAATCTGCCAAAAATGCCATTGTGCAAACGCAACATGTCAGGTTGTTAAAATATCTTTAGCATTTGTAATCAAGGCTAATTGCAGCACAAAAAGTTTAAACAAAAAGCTGTAAATGTTGAGCATGTCAACAATAAGATCAGTTTGTGATCATCTACATGGATAAAAATGAACTAGATTGGTTCAATACTGGAATTTCCCCTTTTATCTAAAATTTAACCATTGTCCTTTTGACATTAGAGATTTTAACCTTGAAGCTAAATCATGTCTGAGTCATGTTTTGCTGGAAATGCTCAAACCTTGCATATTTGAAGCATGTAGTATAGGAATCAAGCTTGTTTTGCTTTTGGTTAAATCTGAACATCTGATCATTTGTCGTCTTGCCACCCAGCATCAGAATCTCATTCAGTCCTCCACAGCTTGTAAAAGAAGAGGCTGCCCTTCTTTTCTCCTTCTAACGCCTCTTCTCATGCCTCCGGAGTGAGGTTTTTGGTACTTTGTGTGTGTGTTTGGTGTGAGCTGAAAACTGTCAAAGATGTGTTCCCATGACAACCTCAGTCCAGGACTGGAAACACACATGGGCAGGGGATGTCCAAGAGTGTGTGGGTGTGTGAAAAATACATACAGTGTGGCTGGAGAAATATCAAAAGAGCCACAGAGAAGCTTGGACATGAATGTGAAGCATGTGCAGCACATGGTATAAATTAAATTTCTACGTGTTGTTCCTGTTTATATATACAAGCTAGTGTTAGCATAGCAGCAATGCTAGCTGCAACAGGAAGTTAAAAATCTCATTTAAAAACATCCATGTGCCATTAGGGCAAACAAACGTGTCTTATTTAATTGTGAATGTGGCGCTGTTGAGATTGTGCTACTAATAAAGACAATTATTTACCACCATGATGATGGGGAGTGGTGGCGCAGAGGTTAGAAAAGGTGGGCCTGTGATTGAAAAGGCGCTGGTTCAACTCCCTGGACTGACAACATCAGAATGTGGGTGGAAAAAGTGAAACACATCTGCCTCCAACCTCATTTGCCTCACTCTGGGCCCTTGAGCAAGGCCCTTAACCCCCACCATCTGCACCCTCGTGCAGCTCTCTGCTCCAAACAGAGGGCTGTGGTAGCTCGGTGGTCTGTGGTTGCGTCAGGAAGGGCATCTTCACGTGAGTTAGTTTGCTGTGGTGACCCCTGAAGAAGGGAGCAGCTGAAAGAAGAAAAAATAAAAAAATATACAGTATATATTTGCAACCATGATGAAGTTTCTTCAAGCGAGTTGAAAAGCTTATGGTCAAAAGTTGTCAACAGAAATAATAATAATAATAATAATAATAATAAAATAATAATAATAATTTGTCTGTGCCTTAAGATTCTGTCCGTCATCTTTCATACCTGGAATACACACCAGCTCCACCCTTCATGGAAAAACAAGATGGATTTGTAATGAAAAGGGGCGGAGTTATGGTCAAGCCTTGTGAATTGTAAAAGGAGTGAGCCCATGCAATACTGAGAGACTTAACAAAACTTGTTTGCACTTAAAGCATCTGAAAATATGACTCTCTGCTACTACTACATCAGCTTTAGGTCAGTGTCTGTAAAACTGACAGTTATGTTGGGTTTCCAAAAACCAGTTGGCTGATGTGACCATTTTGAACTGGATTGACTAAACATTGATTTTACATTAAAATCCATCTATTGTTTTGCCAGATATTTTGCTAGCACATCAAGGAAACTAGCACATGCAGATATGGGCTAAAACATTATTACCCTTTTGACTTCCGCAGCTGTGGGGAAAAAAATAAATAAATAAAAGTCATAAAATTGATATTCTGATATCAGCTCTTGGCTTAAAGTTATCACCTACACAATAAGCCTTTTATGTGAATATTTTATCAAAGTTATATACCGGTATTTTAAACCTTATCTTTGCCCTTCTTCTCTTTTTACTTTCCTCGGCTGTTTGCTGCTTCCTAATCGCCGAGCGAATGCAAAGCCATGTTTTCGTTTGTCTTCCTCTGATGAGCTTCAAGCTGTAGTTTCCTTTAAAACGACTCCAACGAGTCCCTAGTTTTGTGCTTCTTTTTAATTTTTTTGCAAGACCAAGCACATCGTCCAAGTTGCACTTTGGAGATAAAATCTTGCTGAAGCTCCAATTTATAAACCTTCCCCTTGAGGAATGTGAAGCCATATTTCATATATGTCAAGCTAAATTAATCCCTGCTCGCTTTCTTCTCATGTGTCTATCTCCGTCTCTCTCTCAGGCTGATATGAAATACACCGTGAGGAGCTTTTAGTAGGTGCTGCCCACCCAAGATGTACAGCAGAGGTGAGGCAAATTTACTGATTCTGCCGAGGCCGAGCTGCAGTGGAGGAACATGTGGCTACGTGACCTCGGGGTCTCCTCACAGCAGCATCAGTCTCTTATATGACAGCATGAGATGAACAGCGAGACGTCTTAGCCGAAGGGGAGAGTAGCATTTCTCAGCCTTTTCCTAAGACATAGTGTCTCGGTATTTATGAGGGTGGAGGGAGCGCTCCACAAGGTGGCGAGAAATAGTTTGATGATGGATTGGAAATCAATTAACAATAGAGAAGACCAGGTGGCTGGAGATAAAAATAGTCTGATAAATGTGGTAGGTCAGATCTTTTGAAGCGGGGGTTTTATGGAAATTTTGTAAACAGTTAATATCTTACCTGCTGTAGGTGACTTTATAGATTAGCTCAATTTTGATAAATAGAGTTAAGTGTTTCCCCTAGTTTACTTGCCTTGGCAGGGCGCTCATATCTTTTGTAATTTTTGTCTGGGGTGTGGAGTGGGGGCTGGGGGGGGGGGGGATGCCTGTGTTGCGCACGCTGTTTGTACCAATACTTTTGGAGCAGGGTGTGAGGGGAAACGGGATACTAACGGTAGCTTTTTAGCTAGTGCATATGTATTGTGCACTGCTAGCTTAGTGCTATGTCAGTGCTGGCAGTTACCGATGGGGAGGGCGGGGGGAAGTACCCTGCTTGTATAATGGTAAGGGAAACATTGGAGTTTAACTGACTGTGTTGATGAACTAAGCTAGACTGAGAGGGGTTAGGACTAAAGTGCCATCTTTAAACCACTTGAGTCTCAAATTTTAAAGCGCTACATTTGAATGCTATTTATTTTTTACATTTTTTACCCAGCTGCTGTTGCTATTTGCACCTGTAGTTGTGTATTACAAAGCCGACAGCGGTGTTGTGTTATAAAATAGTGTTCCCATGAACCATTTTGACATTTTTGACATTGGTACTGTTTTAAGCTGACAGCAATCCACTTTAGTCATAGGCCCCGCCCACTAGTCGTTAGCTCATCACTCCGTTAGAATTAAACTCACTTATGTGGTCATTCAAAAGGCGATCTACAACAGGTAAGATATTCATTATTCATTCCTTCCAGTCAACTAAAATACTCAGGGAGCCACAGTTATTGAAAGCCAAGAGCTCATGAGCTGGACATCCAGCAATTATTGTCATTAAATAAGTTTGCTTTATGGTTTAAAATCTAGTTTTATTTGAAAATTAACGCATTGGTGGGCCGAACTGAGTTCACCTGTGGGCCCGGTTTGGCCCCTGGGCCACCAGTTGAATAGTCCTGGTTTTCAAAAGATCTGAACAATTTCAGTTTCACATTAAAACAAAACTGAGTTCATAAGTTGAGAATTTAATTAGATGAGACAAACGCTTCATAACTCTGAGTCATGGTGTGATGCTTACAGCCATTACATCTGTCCCAAGGAATCATGTTTCATACATCTAATCATTCTTTAACAAATCTGATTTATTAAAAATAGTTATTTATTAGCCATTTTTGAGGCTTTAGCTGTGGCTTTGTCTTTTCTTCCTCCTTTGTTCTGCAGCTCAGTCAGTCAGGTGATGCAGTTTGAACAGGAAATGATCAGTGTTGGTGACATGAGCTGCGTTGCTTGAATTTGCTCACGATTCATTGACACATCTCCAACGTTATTTAGTTGCAACATAAAAACTCAGAACACTAAAACAGTCATTTGTGAAGTAGATTTGTGCATTAGAGCGCAGACAGAAGCCTGCTCTGGATGCCACCTGCTCTAAACAGCATCGTGATGATATCAAAGCCAGTATCAGATTATCAACCAGGAGAAGAGGCGAGACCTTTATAGAAGCCGATCTGGGAGCCTGTTTGTGTGGGCGTTTTTGTTTCTAGGCAATTGTCCCAAGTTCATTATGTCACAGTGCTTATCCGCTCTCAGCTGCAAGCTTCATCAGTCTGAGTCTTCTCAACACGTTGAGTTGTTGTTGATCCAGACAAATTTAATAAACTGGTTCATTTAAGGTCCAGACTGTCTTCTGCATGCTTTTTACAACCAAACTACGACTTTGTGCTATTGTAACAATTCATGTATCAAAAAGTTGACCAATTGAACATAACATGACTTTTGTTTTTGTAACTTTTAGACTTTTTTGTATTTTTTTCCCATTATGCTACTGTAACTACGTTTATTTACTGTTATGACACTTTAAGTTTTTAGTTACTGTTTTGCTCCTTTTAGCCACATTGCTGCCACTTTTTCCTTTTTGCTAATTACATTTAGCTTTTAGCTATAATTTTGCCATGATTTTGCTACATTTTGCTTTGTCCTCTTTTTTCTATATTAGCGCCTGTGTTGCTAATATTGGCATTTGTTTTGTTAAATTTAGCTTTAAAATTTGTTTCGCTGGTTTTATACTGTTTTGCTCATTTTAGCATCGGATTTGTTGATTTTAGCATTGGCTTTGCTGATTTTAGCAATGTTTCTGCTTTTTTAGCTTGTCCAATAAAGTTGAGTTAAGTCCTCTGGATAGATTTTTATTTAAATCCAAAAGACTTCTTCAGTCAACAGAAGACTCAACCTTGTTAGATTTATCTACTTGGATTACTGAGCATGCATCCGTATATTTTAGCTTGTGCTTTGTTCATTTCAGCCTCTATTTTACTTGTTTTAGAATTGAGTTTCCTTCAGCATGTTCTCCAGTTTACAGAGAACTCTGTTTATTAGTGAGCACAAACAATATTTTTGTCAGAATAACTCGAGAAGGCTGACAGCAAATGTAAAGGCTTGTAAAATGTTGTTTGCTTGAGCTTTTCTGGTCTTTTAGTTAATTTAAAACAATCTTCTTGGCCTTGATCAGGCTGGCTGTTAGCTCGCCAGCCTGACCTCTAATCTCCTTTTATCCAACCTGAGGTTGTTCAAAGAGCTAAATACAAGAGATATAATTGTTTATAATCGTTTGAAGAATACTACATTAAAAAAATCTGAACAATTTAGCGAGCTCTGCCTCCTTAACAGAAACTCACATTTTCATTAAACGGTCTGTATGAGAATGCCAAAGTAATGCTATCTTTAAAAAAGAGTAAAACGAGATGCAACTGAACTAATTTATTGCTGTAACTGCTGTAAGTTGGGCCTGCCTCTTTGGTTCAGGTCCAGTCTTTCTCTGTAGATTTGCAGTTCAGGTCATCTGACCTCCTCCATCCGTCAGGAGCCCGGTTGAGCACGCAGAGAGAGTAGCTTTGGTGGGTATGAATAGCAACGCTAATCAGAGCAGTGCACAGGAGCGAGCTAAAAAACAAGCTGGACCAGTGCTTCTTTTAACAACGCAAAGCTGCTCGAACGAGGAGAGGCCAGAGTGCGAGAGGATTGAGGTCAGCTGGAGGGATTTCTACTTCCAAAGTTAGCTCAGGGTTTATGCAACAGGAGAGCCCTGGATGGGATTTCAGAGTGCACTTGACAGGAAATGAATTTTACGTTCACCTTTAAAGCTCAAAACCACAGCTTTCCAACAGAGCGCACGTTTGGTTTGAGCTTGGATTAATATGGACAAAGCGGAGGTGCTCCGGTTCATTTCTAAGACTTTATTGATGATATGAAGTTTAGCTGCTCCAAAGTCAGGTTACATTGTGTTTCAAAGCTCTCAACAGGAAGTTATTTGCTTATTTCAGCTCATTAAAAGGAGACACATCACTATTACTGCATAGTTTCCCAGCTGACACTATATTAATACATTCATGCTGAATAATCCATGTTTAAAAAAAAAAAGTTAAGTCAGGTCTTCTGGACGGATTATTTTTGTTGAAACGTTTTGTCTTTCAACAAAATGACTTCATCAGTCCGAGGAGCCACAAGAAACTCAGTCTTATAAATAGCACCTTCACATAGTGGATCAACCCAGTTTGCTGGTCCTAAGATGGTTTGTGGAGTCCGCCCTCTCCCCCGTCGACTTGTTGAGGCAGTCATGGCCAAAGTGGTTCAAAACTAAGTGTTGAATAGATTAGTCGGCTATCCGATTCCAGGACATTTTATTCCACGTCGGCTAGTTGCAGTCAGTGATTGTGTCACGTGTCGTGATCAGCACCGGCCACTGGATACAAAACAGGAGTCGAGGAGGCAGGATGACTGCGGGCACAAGAACAAAGGTAAGTAACTCTTGTTTGGACAACGTTTTACTGGCCACAAGCATAAATACAGAAAAGGGTACAATGCTCCAGCGATGAGCCACACTGGACTGCAGCCTTAAATAGTAGAAGGACCTCGTCAGGTGGATAGCCGACAGCTGG
>JARVGQ010000474.1:16094148-16105006 GCA_031762355.1 Hypsolebias martinsi | reverse complement strand
AACATAATCAGAGCTCAATGTTGTTTGTGTGGAGTGTGCAAAAGCAGCTGTAGGCAAAATATTTCCCTTGACTACTCTAAAGACCAAAACACAGCAATGCAGGAACAAACCAGAGAATTTCCATTTTTTTGTGCAAATGCATGGTGAATTTGGAAATTTGTTAAATAAGCTGAAACTGATTTGTTAAAGATAAAAGAACACTAGCCAAAAGCTAAAACAAGCAAAATGCTAAGTAAAAGTTATAAATAGCAGTGGGCGGTCTGATGCTTAAAATAGCGAAATGATAGCTACAAGATAAAAGTGGCAAAAAAAACTTGCTAAATGCAGCTAAAGATTAACTAAGAGGAACAAATATTAAAACGCTAGTTAAAAGTATCAAAAGGCTAACAGGAAGATAAAAACGGCAAAAGGCTGGCTGAAAGCTATATGTAGCAAAAGGCTATCTCTATGGGGAAAATATTTGTAAACAAAGGTATTTAGAGAAATATAAATATTACAGAAACAAAGGTCATCTTCTGATTGAAGATTGTAGAAAGCTGTTTCTAAAATGTTGCCATTAACCACGAGAATCAACAGCAACGTATCTCATGACCACTGGACAAATCTGAAGGAAACTCCCAGAAAGAACCACTGCTGATTAACTTGTCACCTCAACTCAATTCAAGAGGGCCACTACAGCAAAACTGACTCTAGAAAACACTAAAATGGTCATAACTTGGAGAAATTATAAACATGGAGCTAAAATTTGTTGAGAAAGTCGCTGAGAGTCATATTCAACACTCAGTTTGAGTGCTACACACCACATAACATTTTTGCCCAAAAGTTTGTCCTATGTTAAAATTAACTGTATCTCTGCTAAATACTGTATCTCATGGAACTCTATTTCAGTATACTATTTGTGCACATTAAGTTAAAAGATTTCAAACGGGCATTTCTTTATGATTATGCCATTTTACTTTCAGAAACGTGGGAACACCATATCAGACTCAGTCTAGTGAAAGATCTTTCAGAACATTTATTCATTCTCAACATGTCTGAGATTTTATAATTCAATTCAAGGTGGTGCGCTATGGCTGCATTGGACCAAAGACAAACTGTCCAAGATTAAAACCAACCTGGATCCTGCATGTAACAACTGTAAACAAACCAGCTATTCAAACTTTATTTATACATGTTAATCCCATTGACCCTTGGAGACTCATTTACAAAGCAGACCTGAAAACCTATGCCATGCTATAACCTATGCTATAACGCACATTCTGAACTTGGCCAAAGCTACGGAGCTACTGGCAATCTATGTTTGATACTTTCTCTGGGATATGTGGAAAAACTGTGCACCTGTCACCATTCATTTCATGGTTTGGGGTTGTCCTTGTGGATGCATCATCCAGCAAGTGTGAGAGGAATATGACTGCTTTCGGCAATCTGCTAGCCAAGAGACTTGTTTAATGTGGATCGAAGGATCTGCATTCCCCAGCATATGAACACTGGATAAGAGAAGTCATGTGTCGTATTCATCTACTCTGAAAGGATTTGTTGAGAGAATTTGGTACACTTAGCAGCCATTTATGTCTTGTACCTGTATTGAAAATATGTCAATGCATGTCTGATGTGTTCATGTCTGTGTGGCTGGTCCAGTGTGGGAGGGGATTTTGTTGTATGTTTTTGTGTGTGTTCTGAAAAAAAAAAAATCAATACAAAGACTTTGATTAAAAAAGAATTGTGGGAACACCTTCAGCGTTCTTAGTAGCTCAAGGAACTGGTAACAACAATTTAAATATGTTTGGCTTCCTTCAGGCCTCCCTTGCAAAAGAGATCTGTGATCTTAATGGGAGTTGCCTGGTTAAATAAATGTTCCTAATGTTTAATTTCAGCAATAAGACAGACAAACAAGTTTGTAAAAGTTCATCATCTGACAGTTTTATCAAACATCAAGTAGTTTTTTTTATCAGAATATAAACAAAAGTTCAAGTAAACTTTATAGTTGGCATGAATATAAGTAAAATACCTAAATATCAGGTTGCAGTAGGTGTTTTTTCAGTCACAAGCTCAGCAGATCATCCCATGCGAGCACAATAAATGCCTGAATTCATCCATCTGAATGTGAGGTTGGACCCTGGAGAGACTGGAACATATATACCTCTGCATCTCTGCGCAAATTAAAACCTGCCAAGTGATGGCAAACGGTTGGACGCGGTCGGTCCTGCACGCTTGAGGGTCAGTACATACTGTCTGCAGCATCCTGAATGAGCTGTGGGAGCGGAGGGCAATTCACTGCAGGGCCAAAGGCATTAAAGAGCTGGAAAAGACTGTTGGCAGAATCGCTGATGGAAAACAGGCAGACTTAGTGAAGTTCAGCTCAGTAACTGACCCTGTGAGAAGAAATAGCCTTGTTTTTAATCTTAAAAGGATGTGTAATAAAAAAAAAAAATCACATATCCTTCAAAGACTGAAAAACATGCAAATGTGTTTTTGTGTTTTGACAAGTCTTGTGACGTGTTGCTAATGAGCTGGGAAACATTCACACAATGTTTCCAGACTAGTTCCAAAACCTCCCTGAGAGATATAAAATTGTTAGTCCCTCTAAAGGAGTGGTTATAAGGAACAGTGTTTGCTTTTAGGGAAACGGTATAACTGCACAACACAGCTGACAGTCAGAGAGGCCACATCACTTCCACATGTGACATTCGCCAATAGCAATAGAAGACTCCCCGGTTGGAGTTGTGTGTTGTGGGTCTTTGTTTCAGTTTTTAAAGTGGAGTTCGATAAAGTGCTACAAAGATTTACAAGAAGGAGAGCTTGGAGGCAAAGACTCATCCAGTAGATCTGTTTATGTTGGACAAGTTCAAAGGAGAGCACGTCATTGTAGACAACACAGGAAGTTCAGTAGCTTCTAGCAATGCAAATGCAGTTTTAATAGTGTGGGTGCTGAAAGAGCGCTCAATGTGCTGGACCAGTCAAAAGTACATTAATGTATGGATCAGTCACACCCCTTACATCACCTAAGAGACTCCCAGCTGAGGAAATGCATACACTGAAGAAGGAGCTAAAAACGACCCAATAAACAGTTATAGCTATACAGTAGTAGAAAAACAATATGATGAATGAGCTCAAATGGTTTTGTGGACCCTCTGAGGTATAAAAACACCTACTATCAGGAGATCATCCTGGAACTAGGGGCCATTCACGGTTTTGACCCAGTTCAGGCGTCCCAAAGATGAAACTCAAACTCTATCTCGTTTCTTTACCTTGATCTTTAAAATAAACTTTTGAAATTGACATCGTTATGGTTTTAGTGTCTAGTGATGATATGGTTTTGTTTATTATTACACAGTTTATATATCAATAAAAATTAGACGTTAGAACGTTAAATTTATCAAGCTTGCCTGTTGAAGTTCAGCTCACCCTTAACATTTAAGAGTTGTGCAACTTCTGTACAAATTTTTGACTTTTCTAATATTTTTTCTTTTGTTTTCTGTTGTAGCGTATGTGAGTGAATGGAGGAAGAAGGGCGATGCTCCTCACTTTACTACACTTTTGTTTTGCGCTCGTTAAAGTGGGGCACCAGCTGGTCAGTTTACTGACCAGCAACAACTAAATGAACGTATTCACCCTTTAATAATCAGAACCAGTCACTCAAGTAGAACCCGTTAATTACAGGGAATTCTATACCACAACATGAATATTCATCCAAATGAGGAGACCAAATTTGTCTTTGCAGAAATAATTAATTAAACTAAGAATCATCAACAAACTGAACAATGCAAATGATAAAGCATAATAATTTATGGAATAACTAGTTTGAAAAGAAGTAAAATAATTACTAAAACAATAATGAACAATCTAAACAGTAAGTGATCTCTCAAGGATTTTTTTTTTAATCTAAAGCAAAATTAATTCTTAGAGCAGGAGTTATTTCGGCCTTTATACGCCCACAAATTAGACTAAATCTAACTATTTGATAAATTACTTTGGAACATGGTTGAGAGAAGTTATTCATAGTGACCAGATCAAGTCGTTTGTTATCACTGCAAACCAGGAAATGATTGATCAGGTTGCATCAGCTAAAATGGCATAACCAGATCCAAAGTTACATAATGGTTTCAGCTCCTTATCAGGCCAGTTTGTGGGTTCACTCGTCTTTCCAGGGTTTTGCTGGCTGATCAGATCAGGATACACCATGAGGAGAGGACTAGCCAGGAACTGCCCAAAGTAGCTGAACGTCACTGTGACTGCTTCAGGGGTCGGTGATTCAACTGATGAGGTGTGTGGGCAATCAGCAACCTTCAGCTGGCTCACGCTTGAAACCAAAAACATGGATTATCTTCAATAATTAAATTAATTTATTAAAAAAAATAATAATTACTGAAACGTCTACTTTGCTTCTAACAAAAATTGTCACTGAGCAATTGTGTTGTTTTCTTTTCTCAGGAATAATGAGACGGACATCAAACAACCACATCAGGATGGAGGTGGGGTGGGGGGGGGGCTCCACTAAATGCTCCCACATACTCGTGCGGACCTCAGTCCGCGGAGGTCCGTGCACACCCGATTAGACTCGAAACGAATGCCCGCAAGGCATGTCCATGCAAAGATCAATTGTTATGAACGCGTACGTGTACTCGGGGTCGCACAACAAACTGCCCGGCAACGGACTGTTTTGTTTGTGACATCAAAATATTAAATTTCCCTTCTTCATCCCTGATCTGGTTTAATGATCTTTTCTTTTGATTTTTTGCCAAGAGGCAAGCGATCTCTTCCTCCTCGTCCGTTGACGTCATGACTGAAAATGTAAGAAATGAAGGAATTTGGCACGAGCTAATCAAAATCAGGCCCGGCGTGGCTTCAGGAGTGTCTGGAGGTTTCCTGGTGGCTGGTCTGATGTGTGGGTTTCAAGGCCAGCGCTCTCTGTTTTATTTTTTTTTACTTTTTATTAACAACATATGAACACAGAACACCACTGCCACTTGCTGCCAGCTCTCTTTTAAATTTCTTTTGCGATTTGTCAATCAATCAGTAGGCGTGTTAGCAAATGTCCAATCGGCATACTCCATTTGCCTTGAAGGTAAACGCCCCTTGAGGAGCTGGGCTACAGCCGGTCAGGGTGTACGCTCGAGTATGAAATCTCAACCTCTGCAGACAGTGCGCACAGTTTCTGCATGGCTCACGGTCTGCCCGAGTCTGTGGGAGCCTTAAGTGTCAGGCAAACACTTTGTTTGAACTCTCAGCTTTCAGAAGTGTGTTGGGGACCTCTGGAATATTGTGACTCCCCTCTGACATGAACAGATTCTGTGTCAAAAAACACTCACACATCTCTCAAGGAAAAGTTTTCTGAAAAACAGAACAGAGAGAACAACATATTTCACATGATTTCATTATAATGACTGCAAAAAATAATCAACATGTTCACACCCGTTATAATCAAATAAAACAAACTTCATTAATGATTTTGTTTGTTCTGTCTTAAAATCATAAAATCATCAATATTAGTCTGACTGTAGCTGACTGAGTCTAAGGACGGTCAACATATGAAGATATCAGACATTATTCAGGCCAAAAGTTACTTTAAAGAAAACAGTTCATGATGAGTCTGGAAGACAACTCAAAGGTCAGAGGTCACAGTAAATGCAACTCAAAGGTCAGAGGTCACAGCTTCATGCTGTCACACACATCACACTGTGTAGTTACTTCTGAAACAGCTCACATTCTGAAATCTTCCTAAAAGTTACTCATCAATATGAACTTCCTTGTAGCAGAATCATTTCGGAGAGCTACACAGGACATGGTTGCCTAAATATATAAACAGTGCTTGGTTGTCCAGCACGTGGATGTAAAGATGTAACGCGAGCTGAGGCTCATCAGTAACATGAGACAGTGCTGTCAGATCTCTGAACGCCACCATTATTGTCGTCCCTCTTCTAATTTCCAGTGCTCGCGTTTCTCTTTGCAGCTGCTTGTCCTCGTTTATTTTTAGCTTCGAGCTCCATTCTCTATTGATTGTATCTCGTTCTTGTGTTTTTGTGTAGGCAGCTTGGAGGCGAGCCACGTTTGTCCGGCCCTCCATTGTCCTTGAGGATGCCGTGACGTTAGGTGCGCATCATGTCCCAGGCAATCAGTGCCAAGAGCCTTCAATAGCTCCTTTCATTGAGCTCTGAGATGTTTTAGCACTTAATTATGAAGCAAAGCATCAGCAGGAGCGTTTTTTAGAATAAAGCACCTGTGCAGTTTATGGGTCAGATGTAAGATGGGGATGGAAAACACACACATGGCACACATACTCCAGCAGTTTGTAGACAGGATGTGAATATGCAGGAATAGAAACAGCATCATGTTCCCCTCAGATTCCCAAAGGCATAGAGATATCTGGCATCATCAGCATCACAGCTACACGGACAGTTCCCTCCTCACAAACCAGCGTTTTCATCCATCCTGTTTCTTCCTGTTGTTTTCATCCAACTTGGACCTGCATCTCCAGAATATAGGTTTACAATACAGGTTGAGCATTTCTAGAAGGGATGGTTTAACCTAGAAAACATTTTGTGCAATCCCGTGTGAGGTCTCACAATTTGTTAGAGCTTGGGGTATTTGTTGTCAATGACTCTCAGCTACTACCACATCAAAATTTAACTCACTATCTCCAAAAATGACTGACTCATAGGTATTTTTGCGTTTGAGCTGGTGACCACCTTGAACTGGTTAAACTCCAGAGCTGTAGATGTTAACCCAGCGATTAGTTTATGGAAGTTTGGATTTTATTCCTTTCCGTCATTCATTAAATATTTTACCGTATTTTTCGGCCTATAAGGTGCACTTCAAATCCCTGAATTTTTTTCAAAAATTGACATTGAGCCTTATAATCAGGTGCTCCTTATGTATTAATTCTGGTTGTACTTACTGACCTCAAAATGATTTTATGCGGTTATTGTGAATGAGTTGAATAACGTTTGACTTATCGGTTTTCTTCCACTTAATGTGCCTTGTAGTCTAAAAAATATGGTACTAATGGTGCACAAAACCACCCACACACCCAGCAGGAGATGAAAATGTTTTCCTCACTTTTCATATACATCTTTATACTTGTGTCTGGTAGAAGTTTAAAAGCCTAAACTAACACAATGAAGTGTGATGTGCCCCAATTGTAAGAAAGTAAAAACTGATGACCCTTTTCTTGCCCTCTTTCCTACCTTGTGCTGCCTTTTCAGTTTTCATTGCCAGTAATGTGACCTGAAACAGCCTTCAGAGTTCAGGTAATGATTTTTCCACTCGCTCTCCCTCTCCTCTTTCTCATCCCATCTCAGGTGGCTGTTGCTGGGTTTCCTAACGTTTGTATGAACGCTGGACCCATCCGCCAGTGACCTCCTTTAACTTGCTTACTGGTTAGTTTTTCATCCCTCCACATCTGTCCATCCTTCTGCATTTATGCACAGAGCCACATTTGTTATGAATTCAGCAATGTATTTTTCTATAATCTTTGCCACTTGTTGTGATTGTTGAGTCAGGATTCACACTTTTGGTTTTACAGTCTTACTTTTCATACAGTTTTCACTACTTTTTTAATTTTTTTTTTTTTTTTTTACAAACTTTGCCCTATTTTAGCCATTCCTATATCAAAGATAGCAGGAGATGGATGCTATGACATTTACAGTATTTTTTTCTAACTCTTGGAGTTTGTAGAGATGTATCACAATCAGTGTAGAGTTCGGACCCAGATGCAAGTAGATTCAAGGAGCTTGAGTAAAATGAAACGTGTTTATTAAATAAACAAAAGTCAAAAGCTGACGTGGGCAGCAACATCTTACAAAAACTCTGGGGCACAAAAGGGAGGACAGAGACATCTGGCAGGTAGCCAAGACAATGAATTGATCAGGAATGGTTTAAATAGAACGGGGGTGAGTGATAAGTGACAGCACCTGGGTGATTCATCATGGGAAACAGGTGGGAGTGGTAAACTGACTGAATTACTGGTGAGGGTGACTGAGGGTGAAAATGAGAGCTGGCAAGGAAAGGAAGCTGAACCAAAACACACCGGACAGAAGAATAAAAATAATAAACCACAAAGAGAAATAAAAGTAAACGTTAAACTACAAAATAAAAATAAAAAAAACCACAGACTATGACAACATGGACCCAAGAATGCAACACAAGGAGGTAAAATATATGTATAATAATCACAAAAACCAGAACAAAACAAATTGTTGTCATGGCAGCGAAAATAGACGAAACAACAAAAACTCACGGAAGCACGGAGGAGAACCAGGGAAGGCATGGAGGCACAACACCTGACTGCAGGTGAGGTGAAGACCAAGATCTAAACAGGAGACAGGTGGCATAATACTGTAATGGTAACAGAGAACAGGTGAAGGAAGGGTGCGGCAAGAGACAAGAGCTTAAATTAACTGAGCAAAGTGGGAAAATGTCCAGAAACAAAGTGAATGCAAAGACAAAAAGAAACAAAAACAACACAGGAAACAAACAAAGCAACAAAACAAGAAATGCACAAAGAACAGCAAAATAAAAAAAAAACTAAAACAAATCCTAAAATCACAAAGAACCTGAAAAAACTCATAATCATATTTTTTAAAAATCTGCTTCAACATATTCTATTTTTATCTTTTTGTACTATATTTATCTTTTAGCTAAAAATTTGTTACTTTTAGTCGTAGGCTAGCTTTGTGCTATATTTAGCTTTTAGTTAACATTTTGTTACTTTTGCTTTTAGCTTGCTTTTTGGCACATTTACCTTCTACCTAGCTAATTTGATATTTTTACCAAGCTTCTGGCTGGACATTTGCTAATATTAACTTTTATCTCACCTTTTGTCTAATTATATTTTTAGCAAGAAGTTTGCTACTTTTAGCTTTGAGCTAGCATTTTAATTTTTAGCTTTTATCTAAAGTTTCCCTCCTTTAAAGTCAATTCAATTCAAGTTCAGTTTATTTATCTAGCACCAAGTCACAACAGAAGTCATCTCAGGGCACTGAATATAAACATTCATTTAGTGTAAATAATAATAATAATTTGACATTATTTATCTGAGGAGTAGACTACTTTGCTTAACTCCATCACAGAACTCTCGTCTTGAGCAAGCATGAAGGCGACAGTGGAAAGGAAAAACTCCCTCATGAGGAAGAAACCTTTAGCAGAACCAGGCTCAGGACAAGCAGCCGAGATATCTCTCCCACTAACTCCAGTTAAGACTCTGGCAGAAACGGGTCGGGGAACAATCCTTCTGAGAACGCCCAAGATTTAAAAAAAAACAACAAACAAACAAACAAAAAAAAAACAGAATAAGTTTAAATTTGAATGCAATTTTAAGTCTAATGCCCATTCAGGTTTGCACCATCATTCATGAGATCAAAACATCCCTCATGTGGATCAGCTGAACAAAGACCCCGAAGGAATCTCAGCGAGCTTTAACAGTTGGTGAACAGCATTTGTGAGGGAGTTTCCATGATAACGCAAGATGTTAGTGGGGGCTCTCAGTTTCCTCGCCTGATTCAGAGGCTCACAGCTTGGCCACTTGAATTTTAAAATGTGTTAAAGACAGTGCCATCATTTTTGTGTACAGACAGTCACTGAATTGTTGCTGGTATCTGTAAACCAACTCACAATACTTTTCAATTTAGTTTCTGTAAATTCAGGTCGTGGGAGCTTTATTAAGGCACAGTGGTTAGCACCATTGCCTCACAGCAAGAAGGTCCTGGGTTCAATCCCCCGTTGGACCTGGGGTCTTTCTGTGTGGAGTTTGCATGTTCTTCTCGCGCTTGCATGGGTTTTCTCCAGGTACTCTGGTTTCCTCCCATGGACCAAAAATGTGCATGTTAGTCAGGCCCAGATATGTGATCCAATGGGATTTGCTTGATTAAATAAACGTTAATAAAATATGACACCTTGCACCAGAACTCATCCTGACAGGGAAGTATGCAGGTTACAGCCCTGCACAGACCAAAAATGTCATTAAAAATGTCATTATTTAAAGAAACTTGCTGGTTCATAATGCAACCACTTGGCTTGCTTGTTGATTGGTCTCAAACACTACAGCAGAAAATTCACCCATTTTTTTTAAATTCAAATTTATTCATTTTAAAATACAACACAAAACAATCCCACAAATTAGGCGTATAAAACTTTAATAAATAAATACCATAAAGGCAGTTACAAAAAAAATAAAAAAATAAACACATCCAATAAAGCGATAGATAGATTAAAGGATGACTTAGATAAACAAAATTGGGAAAACATGTATGTTGATGATGTGAATACATCACATGATGAGTTTATGAATATTTTAGAAACTATACATGAAAAAAATTGTGTGCAAAAAATGATACTAGGAAAAATAATGTTGACCATTTTCTTACAATGCTGGTTTGTCAACTAGTCTCCTTCAGTTTAAACCCACTGAGATACTTCATGGAGTCTCTGCAGGCAGTGTGGGCTCAGCTCATGTGAACAAAGTAATTCAAGAAGTTTAAAATTTAGAACTTTGCACTTTTCAGCTTGAGGTGAGAACATTCCTGGGATGAGAAGCGAAACCTCATAAAACAAGAAAATAAAAATTCCAGTCAAGTTTTTTTTTTTTTTTTTCCAGAAGTGCAAGGATTGCCATGTCCTGTGTGTCTGAGGCGTCACACCAACATGGACACACGTGCATCCAGCTGCTGTGTTGAAAACCTTTGCTGCAGGATCCTTCTGGACATTGAGTTGCTTTACTGTAAAAGAAAAGTTCGGACTACATGGCTGTGTTTGTGATGCTTCTGGAATGAAAATGAATAAATAAACTTTTTTTTTTTTTTTTTTTTCCATTTTCGATGGCCTCCCTTCTCACCTTACAGCCATCCTCTTCACACCATTATTA
>JARVGQ010000474.1:16053306-16067490 GCA_031762355.1 Hypsolebias martinsi | reverse complement strand
TATACTGTATATGTATATTAGTGTGTGTGTTATGCAAAAGATTTCCTCTTCCTTTATTTAAAATCTGGGTGTGGACTTGGTTTTAATTCTTATTTCAACAGTGTTTTCAGTGCAGAAACCACTGAGACTAATCAGTACTTTCTGCATAGAAAATGACCCCGTGACTTGGCTGGAAGCTTTGAAATCCACCCTCGTCATTTCCTCACCAACCTATCCATCATTAGGAATTAGGAATTAATACCAGACATAAACTTTGTGGAGTTCTCGGTTAATTAAACACAGTATCCTTGCAGTATTTTTCCTCTCTGCCTTATTGAGGCTCTCCATTAGCCTGTTATGTAAGAGGATTCCCTGTTTTAGTGTGAGGTTAATACACTCTGGTAGCTACTTTTTGACATTTGTGTGGATGGCACATCAGCGAAAACAAACCGTGATTCTATCTAAGTTGGTTCACTTTTCTTTTTTTCTCTTTTTTTCTCTCCACCCACTCACAAATTTGTAAAAATGTCCTCTTGAGCTTTTTAAAATTTGCTTACGATGTCTGCTTCTTTGTCTTAATTGTTGTTTCAGGAAACATATATCACCCTGTGGAAGGACACCTCTTAAAAAAAAAACCAGCACTCTTGATTTTGAAGCTGTTTCATCCGAGTCCCGTTTGCTTTTCGACACCCTGTCTGGAGCGCGTCTGTGTTGCCAAACACGGATAAACAAAGCAGACCTGGTGGACACGGTCAAGGTCAGACAAAGCTAATCTTCACACACCTGGAACACTTCAGCAGTTCGCTATGCAGCTTGAAATCCAAGTAGCTCTCAACTTCATCATCTCATACCTGTACAACAAGTTGCCAAGGCGACGGGTTAACATTTTCGGCGAGGAGCTGGAGAGGCAGCTGAAACAGAAATATGAAGGACACTGGTACCCAGACAAGCCATACAAGGGCTCAGGATTCAGATGCATCCATGTGGGCGAGAAGGTGGACCCTGTGGTGGAGAAAGCAGCCAAAGAGAGTGGGCTGGAGATCGAGGATGTTCGCAACAACCTGCCCCAGGATCTCAGCGTGTGGATTGACCCCTATGAAGTGTCCTACCAGATCGGTGAGAAGGGGCCAGTCAAGGTATTGTATGTCGACGACAGCAATGAAAGTGCAGCCGGGAACGGCGGGCTGGATTTGGACAAGGAGATCAAGAACAGTTTCAACCCCGATGCGCAGGTCTTTATGCCCATCAATGAACCTGTGAACGGCGCTTCTCCAGGCTCCAGCTCTCCCTCTCCACCTTTCGGCCACTCTGCAGCGGTCAGCCCCACCTTCATGCCCCGCTCCACTCAGCCTTTAACCTTCACAACAGCCACCTTCGCTGCTACCAAGTTCGGTTCCACTAAGATGAAGAGCAGTGGGCGCAACAACAACAACAGCAGCAGCAGTGGTGGCAGCAGCGCTGGGAACAAAGTGGCGCGTACCTCTCCCACCAACTTGGGCCTGAATGTGAACAGTCTCCTTAAACAGAAAGCCATCTCCACCTCCATGCACTCGCTGTATGGGCTGGGGCTCGGCGTGCAGCCGCAGCAGCACCAGAAACCCTCGGCCCTGTCCCCCAATGCCAAGGAGTTTGTGTTCCCCAGCCTGCAGGGCCAAGGCAGCCAGAGTGCTCTGTTTCCCGGGGACAGCTCGCTCAGCCTCAGCCCGCTGCAGTACAGCAATGCCTTCGATGTGTTTGCGGCCTACGGTGGCCTTAACGACAAGTCCCTCATGGATGGCTTGAATTTCAGCTTAAGCAACATGCAGTATTCTAACCAGCAATTCCAGCCAGTTATGGCCAACTAGTACACGTGAAGGTACTACTTAAGCTACTACTTCGTACAGGAACGACCAGAGATAATGTGATGGTGGAAACAAATGCACATTTCAGAAAACAAAACGACAAAAAAAGTGTAAACAAAAACAGAATGTCAAGGAAAAACAGTGACTTGTAACCTGTAAGATCCAAGTTTCAAGTCTAAGAGCATGAGCCCGAGGGTGAATGACGTTGCCCCCTTGAGTTATACTTGTTTTATTTTTTCAGTTTTCTTTATTTCTTTCTTAAACAATGAAGCTTGTAGTACAACATGTCCAAGCTTGGTTACCTAAACTTCAAAATGCATTATTGTTGTTTCTTTTGCCAACCAAGCACAAAATATTTTTTTTACGCAACTGTTTTAAGATAAAAAAAAAAAATAATAAAAATGTATAAAAAAAAACCAACACCACCACAAAGTTATGGCCTCTTTCAGTATTTAAATATAACTGGACATAGCCAGATTTTCAAGAAATTGGCTTGAATAAGTGGAATTTCCTGGTCTTTTTCTAATTGTATAATTTAATTTAGTACAGAGTTTGTAAAATATCAGAGTATCTATTGTTTCTACAACATGGTATTTCATTTATATCTTTTTACTACTCCAGTGATCTGTGATGGCTGCAGCAATGCTATGTTTTCCTTTTTTATTGAAATTATTAAAAAATAAATAAATCCATCTTTAAAAAAAAAACATTGACTATCCTAAAGATTGTGTACAGAATATTCCATAGTGGTGGGATTTAAGAATATTTGCTTCTTCTTTTTTTTGGAAAAACATAAGAATTGTATTTTCTGTTAAGAGTTTAAAAGATTTTTGCTATATTATGGACAAAATGTAATCGTATATTAATTTTGTACCTACATTGTGCAATACTTGATAAAAACAAACGGTATAACAAAGTATTTGGAGTCAGTGTCTTACATGTTAAGAGGGACTGATAGTTTATTAAGTTTATATTAAAAAAAGCTTGAAAATAACGTTTGTTCACGTTGTTTTTGGGGGTTTGTGGTTGGTGCACTTCTAAACATGTCGGGGCAGAACTCCCTGAAGTTCTAGATCAGGTTTGTCCTCAACGACGCTAGAGCCTTTACTTTGGAGCCATTTTAGGTAAGAGCGTAGGTGATCCATTACAGCATGAGTCAAGGGTTTACAAACCGCAGGACTGGCTTTCAGAACGCGTCTCAGCACAGTCCTTCCTGCGTTGCAGATTTATGAATAAGTTCTCAGCAACATTTTTCACACCGTGGAAGCTGTGCTGGCTTTTTCCGTTTGCCCCCTGGTCTGCTGTGGCACAGGCGGTTAATGGGAGTGGGGCTGTGTGCAGCCCGAAGAACCTGAACTGAACGGTGCAACAGCTTAAAGAAGAAATAAGAGCAACTTTAAGCAACCCATTGGTATATCATCAGTCTGGTGCAATATAAACCAAACTTTAATCGTGCTAATAGTAAATACTTGCATAACCAGCTGACTCAGAGAGATGTTCTAATGGGAGTTGCTTCATAGCTGCAATAAAAAACACTCTGAGCCTAATGTAGCCAAAAGCTAAGCTGATCCGTCACATTTCACCCAGTGTCCCCAGCCATGTGGTCTGTTAATGGATAACCAGCTGGAGCTTAGTTGTGCAAGGTGGGATATAAGCCCAAAAGGTGTCTGTGTGTGTAAATATACAGTATATACTGTATAAAGATTTTCATACCTGGAGGTTCAAGTATTCGTGTAATTTGAATAAAAACAAGAAGCTACCGGTACATATGAAATAATAGTTTTTTGAATGTCCAGAGGACCAGACTTAGCTTTTTTAGATAAAATAATAGTGACTTTTTTGAAATCAACTCAGAGTCAATACTTTCAGTGCAAAAACGCACAAGATGGCACCTTTAGTTTTGTATTTTTCACCTAACACATTTGGATTTTATGAAAGTGATGAACGGGGCATGGCTAATACATCAGAAGTTTAAATGACTCTAGTAGAGAACAAAGTCAAGCTAAATGCCAAAGCTTTTTGCAGCCTGGTCTTATGAGCTGCCTGATCAGAAAGTTTTTTTGTTTTTGGGCCCATTGCTGGATGTCTAAAACCACCCTGACCCTGCTGGGACATCTGAGACCCCCTTCCCCTGTGTGGAGCTGTCTCATCATCACTTGTCCGTCTGTATGTCCTCTGATACACTCAGGGCCTGATAGGGCTGTGTAAAGTTCAGCGTGTGTGTGTGTGTTATCTCTATCCACTGATACAGGCTCTGGTAGTGTGTTTGTTTATCTTGGTCTGCGACACTCTGTGTGTGCACGTATGACTGTCTGCCCAGAACAAGTCGTTCTGAAAATAACTGATGGGTAATGAATCTAGCACACTCCCAATCTTATAACTTTTTATCCCCCAAATCTTATTTTAAGTAGCACTTTGCTGTACAGTATATGAATACAGGACTGGGACTTTCAGCAAGGACAACAGGAGCAGAGACGTGAAGTGGCAGCACGTATCCGCTCCCTCGCTCTGCATGCTGTCACGCTACACATGGTGTGAATTAACAGCACATATGAGGTTGAGACCATTGAAGGCTTTTGGATGAAGTGAAAGCATAATCGTCACCAGCAATACTGGGAAATAAATCCAAAAAATGAGTTTGAACTGTGTTAAATAGCTTAAATATTAAATGAAAACACGAGATCTTTTGAATCAAGGTTCTGTTCCAAGGCTATAACTTTTAGAACGACTCAGTTTAGAGAAATATATTGCATGCTGACTAGATTTATTTATTGATTTATTTATTTTTGAGCTATGGGCTAGTGCAAGTGGGGCCAAGATCAAACATGTCTCCTGTTGTCTTTTAATAACTCCATTCTAAAAGGAAAAAAAAAAAAAAAAAGAAGAAGCTCGTGCAAACTCTATTTTCTGAACCTAAGCATGACTAAAGGATTTCGAATGAAGGAATAATCTGATTAGAATGCCGATAAACGCAACACTTTTCCCAACGAGCAAGGAGAAAATCTGGGGGAGGGTTAAAATCGTTTGGAAAATTCAACAACAACAACAACAAAAAAAAAGATGCATGAGGACTGCTACACAGACCTTGTTGATATCAGTGCTAAGCTGATGCCAAGATCACCGCTTGGTCCCCCAGCACCCCCTGCCTAGAGTGTCATAAAACCAGGTGGAGACTTTCTGAGCCAGCGAGGAGGCCGTATGGTAATGTCACCTTCCTGGGCCAAAAAATCTCATTAATGGGGTTTTGCCTTGGTCCAACTCCACGTCTATTTCTGGAGGCACACTGAAGCCGACTGAACAAAGACATCTGGAACATTAGCTCACCACACCTTAACCTTTTATCCCAGAGGAAAGTAAATATATTAACCCACCATAAAAGAATGTTCCATCATATTTTATTCTGCTTTTTAGTGCTTACTTAGATCAACCAAGTACATAAACACCTCAAATTCTAGAGATATTTGGTAGCTCAAACTTAGTTCATGAGGAGGTTTAATCTCTATGAGGCAGGTGTAAAGGTGTAAAAGCACTGACATTCTTTATAATACCTTCCAGTGACAGGTCACCTGAAGCTAATACCATATGCTTTGGTGAACTTATCTGTCTTTTCATATTCAATCTCCCACCCAAACAGGCGCTAATAGACTTTTGTACGTGTTTACTGGTGTACTTTTTATATTTCTCCACAGCAGATCAGCTCACAGTGGCCCTTTAACTGCAGCTGCTCTTATCAGCAGAAGGAAAGCAAAAACAAATTGACACCGAACTCGACCTCCCCTCGCCTTCCAACACGTCTCAGGGTGACGTACTTCAGTTTCCAGTGCAGTCTATCGTGCCACGCCCATAGTCGTGCCTCACACTCAAGTGAGGAACAGATCACCAAATATGCTGATCCAAGTCCGTGTAAGTTACAACTTTACAGGCTATAAGTATCTGGTAGGTCTTTCAGGGTCCACTCATAAAGAAATAAAACTTTATTTCATGCCTTACATGTTCACTGGGCGCATTAACATAATTCTTGTAGATGATTTACAAATAAAAAGGAACAGGAAAAAATTCTCTGTTGCATTCAAGGAATGATTCTGATTTCTTGTTCCCTATGGAAGGAGTCTGCATGATTCCTGCACAGGTCAACAGTCGTGTAAGATACAGATCTGTGGCAAAGTTGATGAGAACTCGAGGAAAGCATAAGAATCCTGGTCTCTGAAAACTGCCAGCTATCTTGGGACGTTGTCCACATTTCCAAAAACCTGCAGTGCCACAACCAGTAGCTGGAATTAGTCAGACAATATAGCCACAATAACCATGTTTTTAGTCATAACACTACAGGTAGTAGCTCACTTGGTTGAGTAAATACTGTAAGTAAAACTTCAGAATGTCTTGTGACGGTCGCAAAGTTTCTTCTCCTGAGTTGCAGAGGAGCCTGTTTTCTAGGAATTTTGAGACGCCAACTAGCCGTGGCTCCGTGACACTAACCACAGGTGTGTGACAGAAAAGCATAAAAGTAAAAGGGTTTTTGTGGAAAATGTTGCATGAGATGGGTTTAAAACTCAGCTTTCCAACATGTATACTGTACTGTCAAATTGACATTACCATGTGTCCATTATCATCCCAATTTATCACTTAAAGAGATGTTGAATGTACCATAGTTTTCAGACTATAAGGCGCAGTTAAAATCCTTGAATTATCTCAAAAATTGACATTGAGCCTTATAATCCAGTGCACCTTATATATTAATTCTGGTTATGCTTACTGACCTTGAACCAATTTTTTGTGGTACATGGTGCTCAAAAATCTGTCAAAATGAACTTAGTTCACTTAATGCGCCTTAAAATCCAGTGCGCTTTATGTATGAAAACAGACCCGTTTAGAGTTGCATTCAGGTCCCAGAAAATCTGATCCAATCCAGCCCCAGCCCACAGTCGTCATTTCCGAACCCCACCCAACCGGATGAATAACGGCTGAATGAACATCCATTTGGGCGATGGGTCGCTTTCTGGCAGTATAGTCCCATCTGAAGCTTAACTGGACTTTTTACCTCTTTCAAGGCTAGTCAGCTCACAGTGAAATGGCCGCGTGTGGCTGGTAATAGTATGGCAGGCCATGTTATCATATAGTTGGATCGCAGCTGATCCTGACCCAGTCAAAAGCCCGACACCAGCCCGCCCCGAATTTGGCTCGGGTTAGAAACGACAGCTCTAGACCCACTCGTTGATATTGCGCCTTATAATCCGGTGCGTCTTATAGTCCAAAAAATACAGCACCCATAATCATGTATCATGATGCAGGTCAAATGTTTCGGTCCTGGAACAACAAAAACACAACAGTGTTTCTCAGTGTGGACAGTGCTGCTCTGTTCTTTGGTTTAGTAAGAATAGTAAAGATTTGCTTCCTTGAGCTAATTGCTTAGTTTTTCCACTTCTTACCTACAGATACTTGGCACCCTGCACATCACACACTGAACTGTGTAAAATAGCTAAAAACAAAACAAACAAACAAACAAAAAAACAATTTACAAAATGGCAAACAACCTTGTTTTTTAAAAACTACTTTTATCTACTTGTAACTAAATAAGCTACTAGTATTCTTTTCTTTCAAACTGATTTCTAAAATTTATGGTAAAACTCATCATTTTGTGTTTTATAATTGCCATTTGGGTGACACTAAAAGTATTTGATTAAAACTATTCCGTCATTGAAATTTGTAAAACTGATTATTACTGTTATTATTATTGTTATGTTGGGAATTTGAATGAAGTATGTGACAGGGAATGATTTCAATAAACAGATTTAGTGTCTGAAAGTTCATAATGGAAAGGCTTTAAGGATAAATAAGACCTCTGTATGAATCCAAAAAAACCTTCAGGGGTATTTTCTGATTAAAAAGTGACGGTGCATTTGTCTAAAGAAAACAAATGTGATCATGGAGGAATCTTTGGAAGAAAACTTTCCAGGATTCGCATACCCACATGAAGATCTGAACAACTGTATATAATGAAGATAGATTTTTCAAATGTATTTATTTATTTATTTATTTATTTATTTTATAAAAATAAATACATAACAATACATAACAACAATCACATATGTTTTATGAAAACAAAATATAAAATGAAAGGCGGCAGAAAGAAGAAATAATCTTATTATATCTGCCCCTTTTTAAAACAATCAATTCAAACAAAAATTATCTATAAGTAACAAAACAAAATGAATATCTCAATTTTCCAATTCCAATACATCACACGTCAACTACTTCATATACTGTATATTTCTTTAACAAATCATTTTTGATCATCTTTTTAAACATAAACACTGACATTGCTTTTTCACATCACACTCCAAGTCATTCCACAATCTAATACCCTGGATTGAGGTAGACCGTCCCTTCAAACTGATCCTGTACCATGGCTTTACAAATATATCAATTCCCTTTAGATTGTAACAGCTTAGTTTTCTAACAAATTGCATCTGAATATTTAAAGGTAATGCGTTGTTCTGAGCTTTATACATTACTATTAAAATATTGTAGAACTTCAGTAATTTCAATTGAAAAAATAATATACTTAATGGATGACAGTAATGCTTTCTTGCAATAATCCTTACAGCTCTTTTCTGTAAAATAAAAATAGGCTTTGTAATAGTTTTACATGCTTTTGCCAAAACATCGATACAATAAATTAAATGTGGAACAATGATTGTATTATACAACAAATACAATGCTTTGTCAATTAATAGGTCCTTGACTTTGTATAGTACAGCAATGGATTTAGATTACCGGTAAATTAAATTTTTAGTTTAATATATGAGCATCTTGTGTAGCTTTCTAACACTTGCTTTCTCCTTCACGTGGGAATTTTGTGTATTTTTGAACTTTATCAGTCTGCCATTGGTGGATAATGGGGGATTTTGCCAAGATAATGGAAATGGCTGTAGTCAGCGCTTAAGAGGGAAGAACATAGAGTGACCTATAAGAGTGGGAGTATGCAGGTAGACTACATAGAAACTATTAGGATAATTTAATTATCCTGTTAATAGCTCATTAAATAAATATGCCACACAGGAACAAGTAGATATTTACCTTTAATCTTGCAAGAAGGAACAGAGTTGAAATAACAAGCATCAAGATGTTAACATGGTGCTTCATCTCAAAGTCTGCTCATAAAGAAATGTCTTTATCTCAGACGGAGGCGACAAGGCCAGACCTGCTCCCCAGCTTAGGGCATTGAGTTTATCAGGGGAAAGCATGCTTCAGCAGCACTCTGTCCAGACAAAACAACTCTTAACACACACACACATGATTCATTTGACATGAATAAGTGAAAAGCACATGTGACCTTTCACATCTTCCATCAGAAACCTGAGGGAGACTGTAAGGTTGTGGCAGGGGAGAGTGTGGCTAGACAGCATCGGCTGGTTGTGTGTAGAATGACTGCTGTGAAGAAGAGAAAGAAGGAAAAAAAAAAGAGTAAAATCAGAGAATAATACCAAATGGTGGAAACTGAGGAAAGAAGAAGGTTGTGGAGTTCAGAGAGTAGCTGTTAAAGACTCTGGGGGTAAGAAAGATCTTCCAAATGACTGGGCTACTACAGTGACAGATATACATGTAGGAAGATCAGTGCGTCATCTGGAGCAAGACTTAGACAAGAGGTGACTAATTTGTGAGCAGCAGCATAGTTTCATGCCAAGAGCACCAGACACCATCTTTGTTTTGAGGATGCTGATGGAGAAGCACAGAGAGGGTCAGAAAGAACTCCATTGTGTTTTGGTGGAAGTGGGCGGCTGTGGCTGAGTGGTTAGAGCAGTTGTCCTCCAATGCAAGAGTTGGGGGTTCGATTCCACTAGCAGTCACATGCCCAAGTGTCCCTGGGCAAGACACTGAACAACTCATTGCCTCCAATATTTGTCCCATCGGTGCATGAATGTGATAAAGCACTGATTATTCTTTGTATAGATCTAGTAGAGTGCTGTATGAATGGATAAATGAGGCACAGATTGTGTTGTAAAGAGCGTTGAGTGTTTTGATAAGATAGAAAGATGTTGTAGTACAATCTATTCATCAATTAAAATAAGCTAAACAGTAGCTGCAAGCTAAAATGAACAAAATCATAGCTAATAGCTAAAACTATCAATCATTTTTTTTTAAAGCTGAAGTGTGCACATAAGACAAAAGCAAAGTCAATATGCTAAAACAGATTTCAGAAAACAGTGAATTGAAACTGAATAGATTTTAACTTGAGATCTTAAAACTATTTGAAAATAAAGATGAGTAAATCAAAATGTTTAAAAGTTATAAATACAGTCATAGCACACTATGGTGATATCAAGCTGAACATTTTGATAAGCCTGGTTAAAATTGCACAAAGTATGCAGAAGTAGCTTGAGTGCAAAAAATGTATGGAAAGAAGAGCAAAGATCAAACCATAATGTGAATGCTGACTCAGCAGTCATAGAACCAGGGAGCCTCAGTGCTTCTGTGTTGGCACCCTTAAACCATTTGGTGAACAGCTAATACTAATGAGCCACATGGGCTTTGCTTTCACTTGAAGTTTTACCCATTAAACATCCAATACATTTTAAATTTGTTCTCTGACTGTATTTTCATTTTCAGATTCTTGCCAGCTTGAGGACAGTCCGGAGTAACTTTGCCATCATAACTGGTCAACAAGACCGAACAGCCAGCAAGTAGGTGTTTAAGTTGTTGAAATGACCCCCCTGTCTGAGCTAACAGAATGAAATCAAACTGAACTGCCAGTAAATCATAAACTCATTGATGTTTTAAAAAATAATTTCCCTTGACAGGACAAGAGTGTCAGGCAGCAACCCACCATCAATGTGTAAAACCAGCCTCGCAGGTCTGTACTGTCAGAAGAACAGCTGTTTACTTATCAGTAACAATCAATAATAACTCCTGGCAGAATAACACAACACTGCGGTGAAGTGATTGCATCTGTGAACTGTGAAATATGGGTTTCTGGGAACATGTGTTCAATAAATAGAAGGATGTCAAACATTCATATCCTGATGCATGCTCATGTTACTCATGCATGCTTGTTACATCTAAAAGTCTTGCATAGAAAATGTCAAAGTAAAAGCAAGTGAAAGTAAATAAAGTAAATTATAAATAGACTGTACTTCTATATCACCTTTCGATCTTATCAAGATACTCAAAGCTCTTTACAACACAATCTATGTCCTCATTTACCCATTCATGCAGCATCTATATCAGAGCTTTATCACATTCATACACTGATGGGACACACATGGGAGACAGTGAGGGGTTCAGTGTCTTGCCCAGAGACACTTCAGCATGTGACTGCTGGTGGAATCAAACCCCCAACTCTCCAACTGGAGGATAACTGCTCTAACCACTCAGCCACAGCTGCCCCTGTGCATGTATTATGTATGTAAGGTGCATGTATTTAAAAATGAAAAACAATTTAGATACTGCATGGCTTAGTTAAAAAGTGTAAGTAGCTAAAACGTAGGTAAAGTTAAACAAAAGGAAAGCTGGAACAATCAGGTCATGAGCTAAAATGAGCAGAACAGCAGCTAAAAGCTTAAATGTTTAAAACACTAAGCTAAAAGTTGCAAAACAGAAGCTAATAACTTGATAGCAGTTAAAAGCTATAAGTACTATTAGCAAAAGCAAGTAAGTGGATTTTAATTAGAACAATGTTTTTGAAGGAACTGCAGAGACATCTACACTTCTGTGGGGAAACATTTAAAATTAAACGATATGCAAAATATAAAGGTTACAAAAACTAAAAGTCAAATTCCTGAGTGAGCCAGATGTTTTGATATATGAGAGGTTAAAACTGCACAAAGTACACAGAACTAGTTCATTTTCAACAAAACATACAGATGAAACTAAAAACATCATTGTTGTTGATACTTTTATTTGTATGGAGCCTAATCTCACGAGGTTGTAATTAAAACTGAAAACCTAACGTTTTTGAATTGTTTCAGTCTGACAGTAACGTTTATCTTATGCTTTAAATAGTTCTACATTTGCACATTTTTAAGCAGATGAAACATAACATTTGTAACAGATGTAATTCATGTATCATCGGTGGGTTTGGTATATTTTTGCATTCCACTTTAAGGATCTTTGGAAGTTGTGACGATAAGTAATTTTCTTTTAAAGATTATTTAATACCATAATGCCTTCTTATGTTTATCTGGGACAGAAGAGCCACACCAGCAGCTGGCCATAGAGACACTGGATGAGCTGGACTGGTGTCTGGAACAACTAGAGACACTGAAAACTCAACAATCTGTCAGCGAGATGGCCTCCAACAAGGTACAGTAACAGCACTAGCAAACAGCTGAGCTGGACAGTAGGCCAAAGAAACTAAATGTGCCCCGACAAGAGCTGAAAAACAGATGCAGACAAATAAAGATTATCCCATGCACTCGCTCACATCTGTAACCAGTCGACTGGGCTCAGCCTCAGAGAGGAGGCGAGGAGCTCTTAAGGCGCTGCCGCTGACGTGCATGGTCCAGGTGTTTTATTCAGATGCTTGCTGACATCAGGGTCAGGAGAGGCTCTGTTCACTGGATCAGCTGCAAATAGTGAAGTCAAAAAATTGATGTCAATATCACAATTTATTTACAGCTAAAACCAGATGTTTACACAGCTGGCGTAATAAGACAGATGAACATTTTTACTGTTATTAAACCAGACTACATCTTTCTGTTTTAGGTCGGGGAAGATTGCCAAAGTATTACATTTCTTCAACGCCTGAATATAAGGATAAATCATTTTCTTCATGTACTTGGTAGCATCGTCTTTAAACTGGATGACTTGTGTCAAAGTGTTTAACTTTTTACAAGCTTCTAACAACAGTTTGCTGAAGTGTCCCATTTCTCCCAACAGCTAAACGGAGTCAGGTTTTTTACAACGTTTCAATGTTCAGTGATGTTAACTGTGACTAATTACTACACCTTTAAACAATTAGGTCAATAACAGATTTTGCTTTGGAAGCTTTTGATATGCTAGCTGATAACTTTTCTGAATTAATTGGAGACCCACCTGTGGATGCATTTCAGGGCACACCTCAACACTCTGCATCTGAGTGTGACATCATGAGGAAATCCACACGATCAGCCAAGGCAGCAGGAAGAGAAGTGTTGACCTCTACAAGTCTGGTTCATCCTTAGATACAATTTCCAGATGTTGAAGATTCCATCAAACAATTGTACATGAGTATATACACCATGGGAGAGTCCTGCCATTGTACCGCTCAGAGTAGGTTCTAGGTTCTGTTTTCCTGAGATGAGTCAGACTCAGAAAAGCAAACAACCATTCACTCTCTCACTCACACCTAGAGATAGTTTAGAGTTACCAGTCAGTCTAACATGCATGTTTTTAGTCTGTGGAAGGAAACGGGAGTACACAGAGAAAATCCACGCATGCATGAAGAGAACATGCAAACTCCACCCAGAAAGACTCTCAGCAGGGATTTGATCCAGTGACCTTCTCACTGTAATGAAAACATGGACTACCGGTATGTTCTCAAGGTCAGATCTGGTCAACAGTGACTTAAGCTTATACTTAATTGGAAGAAGCTTTTCTGGAAAACAGAATTAATCTGCATATTAAACTTAAAATCAGTCTAAAATCATCCCCAGATTTGTAACAGACTGTTTGTTTAAGATATGGCTCAATAGAGTCAAGGTTTACAGGAAGGGAGACAGCAGTAGAGCTAGGGCTGAACACAACAACTTTAGCTTTCTGATCGTTAAAACAAAAAAAAAATTGAAGCCATCCATTACTTAATGTCATCAAGACATTTAAACAGAGAGTGAATGGAGCAAGAACTATTAGATTTTAAGAGCAGATAAATCTGGCAATCATCAGCATAATAGCGAAAAGAAAGACCATGTTTTTTCAGGATAGACCCCAAAGGGAGCATATACAGTAAAAACAGAAGGGGTCAAAGAATCGAGCCCTGCGGAACCCCGCAGGAAAAAGGTGCTGAAGCAGATAATGAATTACCAACATTAACACAAAGCTTCTGTCCCTCTGGTAAGAACAGAACTATTCTGATGCTACACCTGTTCAAGGATTCAAAGTTCTTCATTTGTCCTTCCACCACATGTGGTACGCGTGGTGGAAGGATGTTATGTACACAGGGTCCCAGTTACATCCAACAAAAGTGTTAAAATGTAAAAGAAAAAACAGTAATAAGATCCAAGTTATGAACTAAGAAAAATGTTAATAAAAACATTCTCAGTACTAGTAGCATAAAAACTGAACAGCAGCATGAACATGAGTCTGTGTGAGCAGATGAGGATGAATGAACACAGCAACATGAACTAAATTAGCAGCAACATGAAACAGATCAGCAGCAACATGAAACAGA
>JARVGQ010000474.1:16035382-16049725 GCA_031762355.1 Hypsolebias martinsi | reverse complement strand
CCGCAAAAAAAAAAAAAAAAAAAAAAAAAACATAAAATGCTGCATGAAAAAAGACAACGTAAGGTGTGATGACGTCACTGGGGGTGGCGCTGGAAGTCCGAGTTGCCGCAGGTCGGGGGAGCCGTAACTCGGGGACAACCTGTGTCTCTACAGCAGCATGGTCCTCTTGGCAGAGTGGTTCTGATGACAGTGAGGTTATCTTAGCAACATGGTCCAGTTAGCATGATACTGTTAGCGGCGTGGTTTTCACTTATTTAGTCACCCAAACGATCATACCAGGAGCACAAAGTTTTTAAATACATTGAATTACAAGCAAGATTTTGTTGCATGTTAATTGAAGACCTTATGGCACCAAGCAAAACTGGTCTTAGACCAAAAAGTATAAATTAACCTCCATTTCTGTTTCCATTTAAGTATTTTTATATTTGTACTTCCAGAAGATCAGCTACTTCTACCACGTTATGTTAGATGAAGGGGAACAGCCAAAAAGCAAGATAGACTCAAAATGATTTCTTGAATTTGAAACTTCTTCTTCAGCTAGAGTTAAGCACAACTGTCAAGCAGATGTTTTGGCTCAGCTGAATAGAAATCCTTTTTTTCCCCTTGACTTTCAGCTCTGATACACTTTTGTTTCATATTTTCTGATATGTGATGCCAGAAATATGATGCATTCATGTGCAGTAAACATACTTCTATCTCCCCCCTGAAAGATTAAAAGCAGTAACTCCACATGTTGGTGTGGTCACAATGGCGAGGCCCAACTTGTGCAGTGATTTAGGGAATGTACCACTCACCTGTCAACCAACAGAGCTGCACACAGAGGCAATAATGAGGCCCGGCTTGGCGATAATGAGAGAGATTCCTCCATCCAGACGACATTTTCTTACTCTGCTGTCTGTTGCCAGGAAAGCAGAGTTGGCTCCCAGTTAGAGAAGGGAACCAGAAAATCCAGGGTCAGCTCAACTGTTTATTGACTTCTTTTTTAAGAGTTAAATTTCAGCTTGAAAGATATTTAAATATATATATATTTTTAAGTATATTTTGAGAACAAAGCAAAACATAAAAGCAAAGGCAGATTTATTATAATCTAAATTTAATTTTTGCCAAATTTTTGGTGATTTATTCAGCCTCCTAACAACAATAAATTAATTGGATTGTTAAGTTGCAATGTAAGGCAAGCAAATTAAATGAATACAAGCAGTCTGGTATCAGCCAGAATTATTTACAGGGGTTAACTCATTTGCTAAGAGCTAACTGTTAGATGAATAGAGAGACAAAGATGGAGTGTGGTAACTTACACAAGAATCCATTTTTACTGTACTGGAAATAATGGTAATTATTGATAATGTAGGGTTATATTTTCACTTTGTGGGCATAGACAAAGAGGTTATTATGACTGCAGGCAGTAGGTAGATATTAACATGATCCCTTAATAACATGAACAGGCCTTGATATGGCCTTCCAATCAGCCGCAACGCATTTCAACCAACCCAACATTCGTGTTGTTGAAATGATAAAACGTGTTATTTTTACATTATTTATTCTACAATATTCATTAGTCTTAAGAAGGTGAAGTCTTAAAGACTACATGGTAAAAAGGTCTCACCTAAGCAGTTGCTTTCTGAACCTGAGACCTGGCTTTGAACATGTATTTGTAGGTATGTATCATAATTGTGATGATAAACAGCCAGAGCAGAGGAACTGAGTGTAACAAAACTCAAACAACTTACGATTAACGATAAGTAGTGTTTATTTAAGTGGTATTTACAGGAAGATTTGCAAAAGAGTAACTAGGTAATGTACTTTGTAGACTAGATTAATATAAAATATTATTTCCATCAGGTTCTTGTGGTCCAATGGTAAAACGAAGAGGGACAAGGATTCCAGGTATGTATGGTGGCAAAGATGGAGGTAGTAGTGAGTACTGTTGTGGATTGTAGGCAGGCTGGTTGAAGACAGGCTGGCAGGTAAGTGAGCAGCAGGGCGGGCTTAGGCTGAACACCAGTGTCACCAATGGTTCAGGGTATTATCAGCTTGAACACAAGGAAGAGAACGTGTCAGTCCAGGAAGATCCTTCAGGAATCTAACTAGGAAGGCACAGATAAAATCTGGCAGTATAATTCTTATGTTTAGGAAAGCACAAGAAGGCTGCAACAAACGCCGGATGGTGTCCAATGTTCCAGCAGAGAAGAGAACATTTCAGCTGTCCTTTATACTTCTGGAGCTCATCACAGAAACAGGCCACAGCTGCTGCACACTGGGGCGGTCCAGCCACTCAGGGACCTGCGGACAAAAAAACACTTAATCCCACAATAAGTTGGAGTCAAAAACCTAATAACATATTATTAATACTGTACATTGGGTTTTTTGTTCCAAAAGGTTTTCTACGAAGCACACAATTGTTTAAAGGTCAATACCATGGCTGCTACTACTACAACTACCACTGCTATGAAAAACTCTAGTGAAAATATCAAAGTCAAAGTTTTTTTTATTTGTCATTCGCACCACATGTGGTACATGTGGTGATGCGGAGTACTAGTGATCCTATTATACTAAATACAGTTAATGCCTGGTGTTTGGTACGTCGCCTAGAAGGGAGATCTAAGACCACATCACTTTTCACCCCTAGTGAATAATCTTGATATTCAGCCTGGATTGACTGACAAGCGTTTCAATGTTTGGGGGGACAGAGGTATTGTCATGTTGAAATATGTTTTCTTTAATAACATACTGATGCCATTTGTACAATTATCCGTGAAATATAATCTCCCCAGACAATACCTTTTTGTTACCTGCAATTAAGACATTATATTCAGCATAATACAACTTCAGGAAATCTATAGTTTCATCAGCTGAAAGAGCATTATTTCTGGAAAGTACGAAGATGTCTATAAGCATGTTATACAAGGTATACTTCGTCTGTAGGGCCTCTTTACACACATTGAGGGACACTTGGGAGCATGACTTGTCAATGCTTATCAATGATGAAGGTTGGAGTAAGATTTGGAAATATGCTAAATCTAAATCTAAATCAGTACGACTTAAAATTCTTCATTGGATGCATTTTTCTCCAAACCGCAGACACTATTTTGGTTCTGATCTCTCTCCCATGTGTCTGTGCAAAACAGAAATTGGGACTTTGACACATTGTTTTAGGTCGTGTGTATCGTTGCAGAAATATTGGTCTGATATAATTTGTGAGATACGGAAAATATTAGGAATCTCTGCACAAATGAATCCTTTGTCTTTACTTTAAGGACTGCCGGATAAAAATGTTATCTCGAACGATAAAAAAGACTATATTGCATACTTACTTTGGCTTTGTCTTCGTAGCTTTCAGCCATCGTTTCTCTCGGTTCTACTTGTCCCTTACCTTAACACATCCATTTGTCATCAGCTCACCTGTTCACACTCTATAATCACCCCTCCCAGTATACCTTCTCCTCAGTTTATCTCACTTATTGTCATATTCTACTGTTTTCTGCTCATTATTTCTGCTGAATACTAAATGTTTGTCTGTTCCTGGTCTGGGCTGTATCATTCCAGGCTGCTTCAACACCCAATTTCTTTGTTGCAGTTTCAGTTGTACCCATTTCCTTCTTCGTAGCCCACAATTTGGGTCCATGTCTTCATTAAACAAGACAAAACTGTCTCTACTAGGTGAACAAACTTGAACACTGTCCACTTTGTGTTGATCCATCCAAGATGTTAGAGGTAATCTTGCAGGAACAGGAGTGTCTCCTCTGAACTTCAGCTTCAAACACAATTACAGTGCACATAAAACATAAAGACAAGCGTTAAGATGCTGACCTTTGTCACATGACTGCTGAGGTGCCAGTGAATATATTTTCAGCTGACTGACTCCAAGCCACTGGTTTAATATTAACAAGGAGGACCGTGGTATCAGGTTCCTTGCTTACTTTTTTCTAGACAGTGCATTTGCTCATAGTTTTGTCCTATTATTCAAAGTAATACACATTTTAGTCAAAAATAACTATCAGTAGAACTTTCACTGTTTCACTGTGAGTCGTTTTTGATTTGATCTGAGTTTGTGTTTATGCCGTGGTGTTTTTGTTTTTACACACAAGTGATGTCACTTCCCTCCCACGCAGAACAAACATGCTGAAGGCTACGCCTGTGTAGGTGGGCTGTGTGTACATGTGTGTGTTGTAGGAGGTGATAATGAGCCCTCCGTGGGTGGCGTTGCATTAGAAAACGTCAGAATGCTGAAGTAAGGAATGACGGAGAATTAGGGCAGGCGAGGAGGGGTATTGCTCTGTGTATCTTTCTTATACTTACCCTCTTGTTTTCCATTTTTGATTTTCATAGCTGCATAAACTGCGCCATCAGTCGGGGAAGGAGGAGACTGCTTCAGGTGGAAGAGTTTTTCACTATCTGGGTGTCTTGTTCACAAGTGCCGGTAGAATGGAGCGAGAGATGGATCAATGGATTGAGGCCTCGTCCTCAGTAATAAGGGCATTGCACTGGTCAGTTGTGGTGAAGAAATAGTTGAGTCAAAAGGCAAAGCTCTCGATTTACTGGTCTGTTTTCATTCCAACACTCATCTATGGTCATGAGGTTTGGATCATGAACGAAAGAATGAGATCCTGGATACCAATCGCCGAAATGGGCTTCCTTCACAAGATGGCAGGGCTCAGCCTTAGAGATAGGGTGAGGAGCTCCATCATCTAGAGGGATCTGGGAGGATAGCCACTGCTCCTCCGCATTGAAAGGAGTCAGTTGAGGTGGTTCAAGCATCTAATAGGAATGCCTTACGGATGACTCCCTTTAGAGGTTTTCTGGGCACATTCCGCTGGTAGGAGGCCCTAGGAAAGATCCATAAAATGTTGGAGGGATGATGTATCTCTCTGTCCAGGTAACACCTTGGGTTTCCCCAGGATGAGCTAGAAAGTGCTGCTGGGGAAACAGATGTCTGGGGTTCTCTCCTTGACCTGTTGCCTGTGACCCGACTATGGATACGGGTTGGAAGAGGAAGATGAAAATGAAGACAAACTGACCATGGCACTCAGTGCTGTCTGAGACAGCTGCAGTTTGTAGAGATTTATTTTCCATCAGCATCACAACTTAGATCAACAAGCTCAAATTGATGGAGTCAAAACACAACAAGATGGGACAATGCCAGTTTATGTACTTCTGGTTATTTTTATTGAATTTTGTGTTTATTATTGTTTTTTATTTTAATTTTTGGTTATTATGTTTGTTATTCTGTGTTTCCCCTGAGCTATCAGTCAGTATTTTCTACTCAGTGTTCCAGTCAGTCTGCCACATCCATTTTTACCTGCTCTCTGTGACAGCTGTTTCCACTCTTCTCATCAACCCCAGTCAAAGCTTTCATTCCCTCCTCAGTGGAGCAATGTTTGTTCTTACTGGAACTGATAAATCCGGTTCACTTTAAGGATCCGGATTAATCTGAATCCTACATTAAAATAACCAGTTCTCTTGAATTCAGTATTGAGTTCAATTGAGTCACTTGAGTCCAGCATTTCTGTTGATGCTGCTTTCTTTTTCCAGTTAGTTCACTAACGTGCAGACTTGACAGTAGTCTAACAGAGGATATGGAGGATCCAGGTTAAATTTGACCTTTGATTTGTGGATTCTGATCCAGTGTGAGGATTTGGATCTTTAACTCGGGTGAGTCAATGACTGACCAGCTCTAGTTCTTACACCACTTTCTCTCTTTACTTCCTCAAGTCTCCTTGTGCCTCCCTACGTCTGATCCTTGGTTTTTGTCAGTTTTCACTTCCATGCCAACCTTGTTTTTTGTTAAAAATAAAGTTGAGCTTATTTTTTATTTAAGCTCCTTGTGTCAGGTTTTCGTTCCGGGATCCAACCACATACAACTGTGACACTTTAGCCGCTTTGCCATTGGTAAGTGCGACTCCACTTAGCTCTCGCCTCATTGGTTCTTATTAGGCATAAGTCATTTGCAACTGGGACTTGTTTCCCCATTCTGAGGGCAGGATCGTCAATGCAAAGTGGGCGGTATCGTAACAGGTCATTGTGTTTGAGCCACTCCACTTGTTGTGGTCCTTAATCGCCCTATAATTGGACTTTAATTTCTTCAGTTTCTTCTTCTCATAAGTCCAGGTGTAGCCATGCTGCACCCCCATCTCCAATATCTCTCTGTAAATTTGCTCATTTTTTGTGGCGCCGACCGTCAACACGATCAGAAAGGAAATGGAGGTTCAGATGTAGTTGGCAGTTTTACTGGGTGGTTCATCCAGTGATGTAGCTCCACTGTCCAATCAACGGCTTCTGTCTGCTTACGTCAAAAATGGACCCCCCAGATCAGTTTGCTTGGAACCACGGACAAAGCGGTCCCATAAACCGAACTAAGTAGGGGTGGGTACCAGCAGTGGGGAGGCCATTAACTAGTGAGGTATGAAAACGATGAGAGGTAAAACAGTGGCAAAGTACCATTTGTGCTAGGTATTTGTACCAGACAACTTCAGTCTCACACATCAGCTCACAGTGGGCATGTCTTTTGAGTTGTGAACAATAACCAAGATAAAACAAGTTTGCTAAAATTGAATAGGTGCAAATCTCACATCCTTCCTAACTATGTGGTGATACATAGTTATTACTGCAAACTGGTCCAAATATGTTTATTTTTATTTCAAACGTGTACTCCAGCAGATTGAATCATAAATATAGAGGCATCTGCCAGTTGGGTATGATGTGGTTGAACATAAAAAAAATGACCACGGTTTTCAAAAATTGGTTGCTCAACTCCCTGGTTGCTGCAAACACTCATAATTCAGTGAGACTGCAACTGTACATTTGTCATTTTTCTTTATATTACATTTTATTATTTATTTTGTTTTAGTTGCAGTTTTGAGTCACCAGTTTGTCTCCAATATTTGCACACCAGAAACTGACTCCAGACTTTGTATTGCATGATTGCATTGTAGAATAGAGATCTCACAAATCTTTTTCTATTATAAATTATGTAAAATATACATTATACAGTGGGAATAATGGGCGTTGGAATGTTGTGACCCTTCAAATAAAGGCTTTTTTTTTTCAGAGGCACACAATGGGACATGAGTTGTACTGGCAAAAAAAAAAAAAAAAAAAAAAAAAAAAAAAAAAAAATGCAAGTATTTTCCCTCTTGAACACATTTCGTTGGCAAAACAAACATTGTAGCACCTATTCTGATGTTTTCACATATATTTTATTTAGTATTGCTGATTATTCTTAATGAGCATAAAAATAACAATTCCAACATAATTTTCTTCTGGTAAAAGTATTTTACAACTCAACGATTACTTCATTGTCTAGTTGGTGTGTTCAAACGTATTGCACTCAATAGTTGTATTGATCCTCCTTTAGTAACAATAATCTGATGATCATTGCAAACTCATGGCAAATACAGTATGAACATTTAGACATCCACTTTATTTACATAAAAGGAAAAACAACATTAGACAGTATATTGACTTCTGTAAGGGGTGTCACACTTTCAGGTGTCACCAGGTGTCACAAGGGGAGTCAGCCTCCCCACCACTAGACATCTACACCATGCAGGAAGAGGGCCCCCTGCATCATGAAGGACCCCACTCACCCAGCACACACTCTTTGCCCGGCACCCCTCAGGAAGGAGGTTAAAGAGCATTAAGTGTAGGACCACTAGACTGAGGAACAGCTTCTACCCTGAGACTGTTAGACTTTGTATAACCAGAATAATCACTGTGAAAAAAAAAAATCACATTATGTTGCTGCTGATCTGTTTCATGTTGCTGCTGATCTGTTTCATGTTGCTTTGTTTATGCGTGCTCATCTGCTCACACAGACTCATGTTCGTGCTGCTGTTCGGCGTATTGTTTTAATGCTATTAGTGCTTAGTGTATTTTTATTAAATTTTTTTAGTTCGTATCTTAGATCTTATTGCTGTTTTTCTTTTACATTTTAATACTTTTGTTGGATGTAACTGTGACCCCGTGTGCACAATGTCATTCCACCACATGTACCACATGTGGTGGAACGACAAATAAAGAACCTTGAATCCTTGAACATTTTGCAGGGAAACATTTTTACCAATATCTCATGATGTTAAATCAAAAGTAGGAGAACATGAAATAATTTAGTTGGGCTTTGTTTAAACTAATAAAAAAACAATCTAAATGAATGATTATTTTCATGTGAGAAACCCTAAAGACAAGTTAGATGTTATTTACAATGGAATTAAATGTAGTCATTTTACCTTTTTATCAGTATAATTGGTCACACTTTACATATTTGAGGGATTTTAACCCAATTTTTTTTACTAAATAAATCTATATATTCACCAACCTGTAAACAAAACCTTCCAACTCCACTCTGCCGTCATTTTAAATACAGGCCAACCCAAAAGTTAATAATCTTGATTTTATTTGACTACAGAAACTTTAATAAGCAGTGATGGACTTAACTGTTTGGGACTTACATTGTGTATGTGCCCACTCTTTTGAATGCATTTTAAGTACTGGTGTCCTCTTCCTCCTAGTGGGAAGTAAAATACAAGCCAACAGAAACAGTATTAAAGAAATTTTCTCACATGAAGAACTTTCAGAGTGCCATTATGTGTGAAAACTGAAAGCTGATGTCTTACAAGTTGGTTTTTTTTTCTGCTATAAATGGCTGTGAAGCAGTTTTTTTTTTTTTTTAACCCAGCTAAGAGTTGCTCCTATGACTAAAACTACTGCTATGGGATGGCTGAGTGAGGACAGTGAAGGTTACCGCAATTTAAAGTTTCTGCATCCTTGTGAATGGAAAGTCAAAAAAGAGGCAGTGACTCATACACTGTTCATCAAAGCAAGAGGCAGTGACAGTGCATGCACACATTTAGGTTTACTAAACCTTTATTTCTCCAAGTTTAAATGTTAATTTATGCACATTCGTGTTATCTGGTGATCTTAACACTTGCATTGTACTTATAAAGAAAGATAAAATCTTGTAGAACTTTATCTAATACAAGAGGCTAACGCTAATCTGTACATAAAGCGCTTTAAGGATCATTTTATTCTCCCTTTGTGTTTGTTCCACTCATCAAAATCCAATTTGGTCTAATGTTAAACTGAGCAATAATGTTAAAGCGCACTGCAGCCGAGGAGGAAGGATAAAGACTTTATAGACAGTGGTAAACGCTTTATTTTGGCTAAATAAACCTAAGTTTATTTGGATTCCACAGAGCTGTGCCATAATGTGGTGAAGTTTAAAGTGCTGATAGTCTCCAGCGGACAAGTACTCGTCCCAAGTGCATGCCTCTGCAGGAATGTTGAATGTAGGTTTGGCAGAGAGAAATCTTCAGACAGCCTCTTTTCTTTGTGGTGCTGCGGAGCTTTACAGTAGCCACATTTCAGTCCTGATTTATGGTGCATCCCTCACGGTTGTTTTTTCCACCCTCAGGCTGATAGCAGTCCACAGCAGGCCTATAAAACATCAATCCCATCTTGTGATATAGTGCCCGCTGCATTGACAGCCATCACAGAGGATTACTGAGTTTTCTGGCGGCCAGAAGGAGGAGGCTGTGTGGATAAGCTGGGTTCTGGCAGGTTGTGCCACAGAAACACTTGTGATCTGTAGGGCTCATCTGAGAGAGTGCAGATACAGAATAAAATCAAATTATATTACGTCTAATGACAAAATCGAGGATTTTGATTAAACACATAATGGAAATGTTTGTCTAAATAACTGAAATTAGGCTCAAAGTTTTGTGCTTGTCTACCTTTTGAATATATTTTGAAATGCAGGTCAGGTAACAGATTTTGAAGCTCTAGGGGAGGATATGTGTGTAAAAAAAATAAAAAATAAAACTCAAATATGGAACAGATGGCTGTCTTCTGTGCACAGCATTGAAACCAGAGCCAACAATCAATGGATTCCAGGTTTTATATTAGAAAAAAAAAAAAAGACAGTAGGTGGTTTGATTTCCTTCTTTTATGATTTTTTTTTTTTTTTATTTTGTCTGTTTTAAAGTTTTCACGTTGAATGAACCACTCAAAGTTCGACAATGAAAGCATTTTATAATAAATATCTCAAAGGGATGTGTGGTGCGCATAACAATCAGGATTACAATTTAAACAAAAAAATCAAATTATGCATTTGTTTGGAATTATTAACATTTACATTAAAAATAAAAATATAAAACAAGCGATATGAAAAATGACACATATAAAACAATAAAAAACTATATTCTGTATTCATTTATACACATACAGTATAACTCAAAGTATTTTACTTGTCATATTAAAATCAGTTGTTTTTCTCATCCGATTTACAAAAAAAAACTTTGTTTCTGGGGAGTTAACAGCCTTTTCTTCTGTGGAATGAAGTTGGTGATCATTGACAGCAACAAAATTAACAAACCACACCCAAATTCCAAACATATTCACTTTATGGGTTTAAACTTTAGACTAAGATAACTCATAATGGGTGTAACGCGTACAAGTTAAACAGAAAATGAGATGGCAGAATATGTGTGTGTGTGTGTGTGTGTGTTTATGTTGCTTTGTGAGGACCATTTTTGAACGCATACTACAGAGGACCAACTGTTCTTTGTCGGGACCAAAGCCTGGTCCTCATTATGTTCAAGTGTTGTTGGTGTGTTAAGGGTTAGGTTTAGGGTTAGCTATACTGGTAATGGTTTAGGGTAAGGGTCAGGGTTAGCCTATAGAAGTGACTGAAAAATGAATGGAAAACAATGCAAAGTCCATGTAAAGATAGCAAGAAAAACATGTAGCTCCTCTTTTGCACAAAAATGCATGTATTTCACACACATCGCTTCTGAAATATCACTTGTTCTGTTAATCAACTACAAATTAAAAAAAAAATCTAGGCCTTCTTTACTGAAGGTTGTTTTAACCATTATTAGACTGCACCTGGAGTTGTTTTGGCTCACAGGTATGGTCGTGTGTTTGCACTTCAGTAGAAACGGGTTTGATTTCTCGGCTCGGCTCCATTCCTGCTGCAGACGTCAGCAGCCTGGCCAGCGGGCTGAGACGGATGGAATATTTAACAGATGAAAGAAACCAGGAGGGGATGACGGAGGACTAAAGGTAGGAAATGAAGAGGAGAGTGAAACATGATTGGAAGATGTGGAGAAAGTGGAAGACGGGCTGCACAGCATCACAGCAGGTTGGCCTCGCAGCAGCTTGTTGGGTTAATTAGAGATTAAATTGAGAATTGTTTCTGTGTGTGACTGACTGGTGACCAGTACACGGTGAGTCCTGCCTCTCCCTCTCGCCCTGCGACCTCTGGACAGAGGCATCAGCTCTCTTAACCCTGAACAGAATGAAGCAGCGGGTGGAGAATGAAGAGCGAAGCTGCAGAGTTTCACTAGAAAACAACTGTAATCACAAGCACAGCCCGAGAATATTAATAAAAATTTATACCACACAAAACAGAAAGGATCAACGTGCTGTGGTGATGATTATACATTATCCTTTTAAAGTAGTATTAATCTGTTATTCATGTAGCAACTGAACTATCAGTTGTTTTTTAATGTAGGTCACAACAACTTTGCTTCGTAAAAAGAAAACAGTGTTCAATGCTAGCGGGGCTTCAAATTTTGATCACAAACTTTTTTGGTGAAATTATTGTGAAACATTTATTATTTTCTATGCTTAAACGTTTAAAAATACTTTTTGTGACATATGAAACCAAACTTACAGACTGTTATACTGAATTATGCCAAATGGAGCAGTTTAAAAGAGTTCACGCCTGAAGTTTTCCAGATATGTTCATATACAATTCTGAAATGCTGGTATGCAAAACACTTTTCTCTGTACACAAAATTAAGCAAATACATCACCATTTTTAAAATAAATTTATTTATTTTTATTAACATTTATTTAACCAGGCAAATTCCATTGAGATCACAGATCTCTTTTGCAAGAGGCCTGGAGGCAAACTAAAATACATGTTTTTGGTCTGCACAGAGAGAACATGCAAACTCCACACAGAAAGACCCCAGGTCCAACTGGGGATTGAACCCAGGACCTTCTTGCTTTGAGGCAACAGAGCTAACCACTGAGACATCGTGCTGCCTATTTTCAGTCACTTCGGCTGTTTTTGTATGTAAATAAATACATGTGGTGGCATAAGTTTTGTTTACTTTTTTTAATTTATTCAAGAACATCTCAACCACATGAGAAAATCTATGGCGATTTTATTTTTTACTTTATGATTACTTTTGGACTGGTCTTCATGACGCTGCCTTTAGTAGCTTCAACATCTAAATGTTCCTCTTCTGTGAAGCAGACTTTATCTAATTTCTGTTCAGTTTGATGGAGGTGTTCCCCCGTGTAAGAATTTTTAAAAAATATTTTATTTGGTTAAATATTGCATGCATAAATACATTTCTCACACATGCATGCTTTCATTATGGATTATAGCCACCATTTTCTCTATTAATGATTACGATGAGGACGACAAAGCAGCACATTAAACTGTATGATCACGAACAGCTGATGAATGCACACTCAAACATTCAAACCTCTGGAACATATCTAGTCCTGAGCAAACTGCACAAATCCCACAAAAACACTCTCGCACAATCGTCAAAAATGAGTCAGTGAGTGCTTTCACTGGACCAACAGGTACCTGTGGGCTGACAGCTGGAAGCGCAGCGCCATAACGTCATGTGACAGGTTGCAGAGTCAGACGGCCGTGAGGCAGCTCGTGCCCTGCAGGAAGGCAGTCTTTAATGAAGCCCACAGTTGGGCTGTCTCAGAGGAGAAACTGTTGTTAACTTGACTCTACGGGGGTTCGTCATAGATGGGGAAAATATTTTCAACCAGCATTTCATGTTGAGAAAAGACAGAATTACAGAGTGAAACCTTGAAAATATGATATATGATCTCACAATCTATTTCAAGATGTCATACTCAGAGTGAGTAGTGTGGAAGATACTCACTCAGACAGCCACTACCATTCATTTGACCTCAACATCTGTAAAACTGACTGAGCTAGAGTCATGTGTTGGCTAATGTTGATAAGCTGAGGCAGGTATCTTGAACTGAACTGACTCACAAAGCAGTCAGTTGTAGATAATGGTTACTTTTTAAAGATTTCATTAAACATCTGACCAGTGGTTGATGAGATATTTTGCTAACAAACAAATATGGCGACTCCAACAGTTAATGCTAAAGTGTTAAGTAAATACAGGTAGTCCTCAAGTTACGAACGAGTTCCGTTCCTACGCATCGTTTGTAACCCGATTTTAACGTAAGTCGGACAATACACGAGCCGACACTTAGACACGTACATGTACAGTACTGTACAGTTAGCAAGCACTTCCTATCCTAACATAGTACCCTACATAATGATCAAAAAACACATACATGTACAGTACAGTACTGTACATTTTGATGAATAAAATAAATTTTATTGATAAATAAAAAGTATTAATTTCTTACTTTGAGCTGGTCAAGCCTGTCCGTCTTTTAGCATGTTAGCTCGTTGCACGTCCGAGCTCTGCAGCTTCACGCGGTCCAAACTGTTTACAGGAAGGACTGTTAGCATGTTAACTCCATACATTTGGAACCAGAAAAAGAGTTAATAACTTACTGAAAGCCGTTTCTCCGCGGTGTCCATCCAATCGCCCGTCGGGTCCGTGTGTCCGGTGGGGGTCTCTTAGCTGCGCTATTAGCTGCGCCAATTAGCGTTAGGCCCACTATTAGTTCCGTCCGTTAGCGTTAGCCCATCCAAAATAAAAGGCTGCTGCAGCTGTTTGTCTGCCATTTAGCATGTTATGTCGGTGTCCATCTGACATCTTAGTCTTCCAGGCGGACATTGACGCGAACTCCCGGCCGCAGATGGACTCTCCGTCGGATCCGCCTGTGTGTCCGGTGGGGCTAGCATTAGCATTGTAGCCCATGTGTCAGCTCGGTGTCGTCACTCCAAAAGGCTCGCAGTCACACTAAGCCGTCTGCTGCTTCACCCGGTCCACAGCGTTGTTTTCCTTTGTCCAGCCGTCCCTCCGCAAAACCGCAGTTCAGCTCCAGCTCATTTGTCCGCGTGCAGCAACCTGTAATTGGACATAGACGGTCCGAAGCTAGCTGTGGCAGCCGGAGCACTGCCAAAAACTGGCGGAAACTACCGCAAACTGCCGCAAACTCACTAAATCGGCTTAAAAATAAATAAAAAATGTAATAATACTTATAATACGTTATTTATAAAACCATTTACAACAACCACAGCTGCAACAATGTGCTGTACACATGAAAAAGTACATTAAAAAATTAATTTCATATTTTTATTAATTATGATGTGTTCGTAGGTCCGAATTGCCGTAAGTCGGGGGCGCTGTAACCCGAAGACTACCTGTATGTGTATGTATA
>JARVGQ010000474.1:15963606-15974385 GCA_031762355.1 Hypsolebias martinsi | reverse complement strand
ATAATACGTTATTTATAAAGCCATTTAAAACAACCACAGCTGCAACAATGTGCTGTACACATGAAAAAAGTACGTAAGAAAAAAAAAATATATATATTTTTAATTATTATTAATTATTAATTATGATGCGGGTCGTAAACGCGAAAATCCGGATACCGAGTCGACCGAAAACCAAGGACTACCTGTATTAACAATAAAGCACAATAACTTTATATCTAGTTTTAAAACTTAGTAAAACACAAGGAGAATTACTAAACTAAGTTATTTCGTCATGTTTTTCCTAAGTAATACGAGGCAGACGTCTGTCACGCATTAACCTCCTAAGACCTGAATTCTTGCATATGTGGACGCCAGGTCCTAGGAGATAAAAGGTGTTGGTGCGCTTCATGTCAACCCGGCTGAGTTCTGCTCCACACCTCTTAGTTCTGCAAGGTTTGCTTGACTTCTTTAAACCAGTGTCCGTGTGGTACGGCTTCAACGGCGATTTATAAACGGCTAGAAAGATCCTAAAATCGAACTGGTCTGCACAGACATTTCATGGAACAGTTTAATAAAAGAGCTTAAACTGACATTGAACCAGCAGTGTCTGCTCTGCCTGTTAATCGTTTGATCTCATTTTTAATCACTGCTGTACATTCACATGACATGTGTAGTTTAATATTATTTTCACAACCTCGTCTGGGTGCAGAACGTTTCCTGTAGCTGGGTCAAGACAGAACAAAGTCTCCATTACTTGTAGGAGAAAAAGTTATTTTGGTGCCTCAGTTTAGTGAGAGTAAAATAATCTGTATCTATTTCATCTTTCAAGTCTGATGCATGTTCCCTGTTTTGTTGTGTTGACTGTTAGTGTGAGATCCTGGAACAGCAGAGGGATGAGGCCAATCAGAAACTCACTGAACTGGAGGAAGGTGAGAATTTTAGGAGTTTTAACATGCTTTCAAGAACAGATTGATTTAATACTGCAGATCAAATGGAAAATATATGATAAAAACTAACAAAAATACTAAAAAAATAGACTTCCCGCAACAAAAACAACCAAATATTAAATAGTCATTATTTATGTTAAATTAAACTGTTAAAAACAGAATGTTGAATGAGACACGAAAACCACACAGACAATATCTGAGACAACACAACAAGACCACAATGATACACACTAGAAATAAAAAATCCACAAGTAAACAAACAAAAACAAGCATAAATAAGTCATTTTCCAAAGCAATGAAGCCAAAAACACAATATTAGAAACACAATGAAAAAAAATCACAGCAAAGTTTCAGACAACAACAAAAAAATAAGCCAAACAATCTAAAAATACAAAATTAAAAACACTTTTGAGAAATATACAAACAATGTAACCAAAAAGACAACACTTTACAAAATGTATTAAGCTAAAAACAATTTTTACAGTATCTTAGGGAATTTAAAAAATGTTGTTAATTTTCTTGTTGAGTTCCAAAAAATTTCAGTTTAGAAAGGGATTAAAGTGTTTCTTGAAATGTGACCAATTTTGTGAACACAGTAACTTTATTTTTGCTGTTCTTGATTAGTTGTTGGTGTTACTGAAATGCTGTATTTTCTCTTTATATTTTCCTAATTGTGTTTTGTTGAGAATAAAAAATAACCTTAAGAAAATTTGTCTAAAAGAAAGTAGAAAAGTTGACAGAGAAACAGATGCCAGATGTGTCACTTTATGATGTTCAAGAATATTATTCTTGAGGGGCAGTTTGTTTTACAGTCAGTAGGCACACAGAACATTCACACTAGACAAGATATTGAGATATTAAAACAGTACGTGAAGTCATCACTGTTCGTTGAGAAGCCTGATCTCTACAGGGATGAATGAGTTTTTCAGTCTGTTCATTCTACATCTGGGCTGCAGCTATCTGCATCCAGATGCAAACAACCTGAACTCACCATGGAGTGGATGATCACGATCTGCCAGAATCAGCCTGACCTTGTTCACTGACCTCGTCTTGTGTAGGTCAGAGAGGTTCTGTGGGACTATGCCAGCAGTTTCACTGCACATCCTAACAATCCCTGAGAGTTTGTTCCTATTGTTGCGTGTCAAAAGTCCAAACCAACAGATGAAGGTAGAAGTTAAAAGACTCAACAGCGTCACTTTTAATGACCATGGGAGTGGCAACTGAATTAGTCTTTTCTAAAATCAATGACCATCTCCTTTGTCTTAGAAACATTTAACTTTAAAAAAGGATGGCTCAACCATTCAGTGAAGTCCCCGACCACAGGCCCAGGGTCTGGTCATCATGGATGGGAATGAATAGGATTACAGCGTCATCAGCAAACTTGAAGATGTGACGCTGTGGGAACTGGATACAATAATCATTTATGTATAAAGTAAATAAAAAAGTTGAAATAACAGATCCCTGAGGGGAACCAGTAGAAGGACATCACAGAGAACCCTGTTGATTCGACCCTCCCTCCCCCGAGACCAGTTAAACAGTCCTCAAGTCCACATGTGAGGCCAGAGTTGAGACCATTAAAGCATTGTAATGTGATGTGTTTGAATAATGAAGATTCTTCTGCTTGTTTTGTTTAATATTCACATCCACGGCTTTTATTAACTGTTTCTTTGCCATGAACAGCTTCCAGTCAGCTCCTGAAGGAGATCAGTGTTCTGGAGATGCAGTTTCAGATTGAGCGCTCCTGCAGGGAGAGTGCTGAGGCACTGGCTCTCAAAGTATGACTTTTTACCATCTCTTTTTAATCATGCATTTTTTCACCCATCACTGCTGGGCAGAGAAGTGAATTTATGAAACTGAATTTATTCTTAAGGGAAGATAGCTCTTTACTTTTACCCACCCTCTTCTCTGTTGCACAGGTTAGCAACGAGAACAAAGTCCTGAAAAGGAAGAGCCAGATGCTGATGCCGCTGATCCCAGAGCTGCCAGAAAACCTGGTTTCATTCCCCCTCGATGCAGAGACTGACCTCGCAGCTGATGTTGATGTGGTTGACTTTGGCAGCTGCAACAATGACGACATGTTGCTGCTCGAGAGTCAAGCTAAAATCACAGGTTAGCCACACATGATTCAACATTTAAATTATACTTTTGGTCTTCCAGATGTTTATGTCACTGAAAACATATTAGCGTTTCAAGGGGTGCTGCCATTGAAAAGTCTTGTCAAAGGCCAGCAAGTACTTCCTAAAACTAATTTAGGCTTCAGTTAGCATTTAAGCTCATAGAAAGTCAACGGTTCAGGTACATAGTGTATACTGGAGCAAGAAAAGTGATTACTGGTATTTTAAGATGTACAATGCAGTATGTCTATTTATAGTTAGTCCAGTACTCAATTATAGTAACTGGAGGTGGTTTTAGGACTTTACTAGCTTGGATTAAGTCATTCAAGAAGACATTGACATCAGTTTCGGCCATGGCAAAGCTTCCGAGTCAGTGCAAAGGTTTGGTTTGTGCTATGAGAACTCAAAATCAACTGATTAATGAGCTAAACCATAAGATGGAGGTGATTTGTAAGAATTGCAGGCCACCTGCGGCTTCTGGGACTCGTCAGCATGTTGGGCTCAACCTTGAAGGAGGTTGATAACATGGCTCAGTGAAGCGGATTCCCATAAATTTGGCCGTTTTGAACCAGAAGTTTCCAGCAGGATTCAAGGCTGAGGAGGAAAAACTGTCTGCCTGAAGAAAATCAACAATCGAGGCTTATCTGAATCTGACTCCCACATTTGGCCTCAGATACGAGCTGACTATCAAATTTCTCCTGGGTCATGGGGTAACTAGAAACAATAGCTTCATCTATCGCAACCCCCTGCTTTGAGAACTTCTATGCAGGCTTGTCAGAACTGCCGGCTGAAACAGCATCATCAGAACCGTGGCCGATCTGAAAAACACTCATGGACAAATCTCAACACCTTGACATCAAATGCACATGTAATCATGTTTATAAATGTGCCTGTTGGTAGGGTTTTTAATGTCTGATAGGACAAGATGTGAAGACATCTTTTTTTGTAATACCACTATCTGTCCTCATGGTTATTCCCTTTTTCCTATTTAAAGTTTTCTGATAAAGAATAGGAGCCGCACTTCTCAGCAGCAGCGACGTGCACTCCGTTCATCTTTCGGACGTATGTACGAACATAATCTCACTGTATTCTGGTACAATGATAATAAAGCTTATTCTGGTTCTGATTCAAAGCACAGGTAGTCCTCGACTTACGAACGAGTTCTGTTCCTACGCACCGTTCATAACCCAATTTTGCTGTAAGTCGGAAAATGCACAGTAAACAGCGTTTTAAACACGTTTTTTTTTTTCAATGTAACACAAAACCAGCGTACATTCTGTACCTTAACCATGTACAGTACTGTATTTCTAAGCAGTTCGCTAACACAGTACCCTCAAAAAACACATAAAATACTGCACAGTACGTTTCATAATGAAGTAAAGCAGTAAAAAAACTGTACCTGTATCCCTCACCGTCACTCTTTCTCTTTTTTCTTTAAAATCCAATCCACCTTGGTCAGGAGTGTTTACAGGTAAGTCCAACCAATGAAGTTTATCAGAACAACAGCTGCTATTTTTACAGGCTGCACCGCCTTAGAGCACAAACAAAATTAGCTCCTCCAGCGCACGTTGTTGTTTCACAGAACAAGAGAGACGCCAGAGAGCGGGAGGAGTCCACAGGGTCTTAAAGGGAAAGCAGGGTCTTAAAGGGAAAGTTATTAACACCCCACACACAAAGGAAACGGCACTGTGTGTAGCTATTGAAAGTCAATGGGAGGTGTGATGATGTCACTGGGAGGCGTTCGTAACGGCGAAATGACGTAACTCGAGACCGTCGCAACCCGAGGACTTCCTGTATATAAACAGTCAATAACAATGTAAAAACAACCCACCTTGAACATTGACAGGGAAGGTGCTGGTGAAGAAGAAGGGCTGAAAGGCTGGCATGGACCCATTTCCCTGGCTGTAGCCCAGCTGCTGTGAAATGGACTGCTGCCTGCTCATGGTTGGGTTTGTGCTGCCCACAGGAGCCTGAACCTGGCTGCCACCATTGGTAGCCAAGCCAGGGCACGTTGGCGCCGAAGGGGGCGAACTCATGGCACCATTGTGTGCCACTACATGAGAATAATCAGCGTGGTTGACCAGATGAGGCTCAACTGACAGGTCCATAGGCACTGTGCGGCTGGCAACAGCGTGATTGTGGGATGAGGCCACACCGTTTTGCTCAAAAACAGGGATGAATTCACCAACTGGGACTTGACTGTGGTTAACAGGAGGGTTTGGAGGAGGAGGAGTAGGACCATTAGAAACCAGACTCTGGGACTTCTGGAGCTCATCTGTCGACGAAAGGGAGGTTGAATCACTCTGGGTGTCTTCAATGTATTCTCTAGAGCCGTTTTGTGCATGGTTCTGGATGATCTCCAAATTGTTGTCCATCTTGGAATATATAAAGGGTGGGTTGGACAGATAATTTGGGATAATTGGCAACTCAGGCTCCTTGACTTCAGGCACTTCCTCCACTTCAACTGTGGGAAGAAGAAGCATAAATTATTATTCCAATTACGAATGCTTTAAGAATCTCAAAACAAGTCAAGAGAAGTGCAACAACAAAAACACGACATGAGAAAGAAGATGCGGAAAGAAAATTAGTTAACCTCCTAAGAGCCGCTTGATCTCTGGTTTGGACGTTAGCTGCGATGCCAACTCGTCTTTAGCTGTGAGGATTTCTTTATCTGCCCCGCAGCTAAGTAAGTAGGACACTATGTGCTTATGGTTCCTCTTGCAAGCCCAGTGCAGACATGTCCTGCAGGGAGGAAACAGTCTGTTCAACAAAAACATACTGCAACAAATCCGTTTTTTTCAGACTCAATTTAAGAGTGACATGTCAGCAAACAGGTTGATAATGTTAGCAGAAAGTTGAAATCTGTGCAGAGGGAAAAAAAATAGACATTCTGATGAATTTAAAGGCATTTCCGGTTTGGATTAGGAGAATAAAACGGACAAGCCTGGCTGTGTAACAAGCTGTTAAGCCTAATAGGATAAAGTTGAGCATTGCAATCCTGTTGGTTCATAGCTGCTAAAAAGACACTGGTTTTAAATTCAAAACAGTCGCAACTTTAACGAAACGAAGACTGAAACAATTCACAGAGAACACTCACCATCCATTGATTTCGTTCTGTGAGTTAACATTTACCCCGCTCTCCACCAGCGACCGCACTTCCTCGACGTCTCCGATAGCAGACGCTTCTCTCAGCCGCTCCTGTAATTCTTTATCCAAAGTCGTGGACATTTTGGCAACGACAACTAGCGGTGTGGGCTCATATGAAAGACAAATACCTTGCGAATTAGCGAAGTTGCCAGCCAGCGAGGAATTTGGCCCGGCTAATCTCGTCTACAGGCTAGCTAAGCGCTAGCTTGTGGCAGCGAATGGCTTCAGCTAACGGAACTTCGTTTTCGTGTGTTTTTGGTGCTTAAGCAGCAAGTTGTACCCTCGACAATTATTTCTGCACTCACAATTCCACTGACAGCACCCAGTTTAGTCATTCAATCAAACAGAAGTGGCGCAGCTCTACCAGTGCGCTGCCATAAACACCACCGCCTGGTCGGGGGGGAAATGTTTAGAGGTGACAACACGACGCACCAGGTTGTTAGTTCCCATCTTAGTTTTTCTTGTATTTTTACACAGTTACTTAAAAATAAGTATTTATATCTAGTCACAATGGCTTCTATTTTTTTTTTTAAATAAATGACTGTTGCTCCGACGAATAAAAAAACACGTTTTGCCATAAACCACACGTGTTGCTTTCTGCATGAACTCTAAAGAGACTTCCTCAGAAGCTGTTGTAAAAAAAAAAGTTTTTCCAAAGTTATTTTTATTGTTTCTATTGTCTGTATCCACAATAATAAACTCGCACCGATAAACACTAATAACTTATCGATAAGTTAAGAAAGTTCATACTCAGTAATCCAGGTAGTCAAATCTGATAACTCTCAATCAGGTCATCTGGACAGTTTCTTTTTAGTAGAAACGTTTCACCCTCACTCCAGAGGGCTTCATCAGTCAGAGACGTTCCTTCTACTAAAAAGAAACTGTCCAGATGACCTGATTGAGAGTTATCAGATTATCGATAAGTTCTTTAAATGTTCAAAACCGTTGCAATTCGCAAACGTGATCACTAGAGGGCAGTAAATACTAATGCCCAAACTACATTTTTTTCTTTTAATAGCAATGAGAAATATCACATCAGTGCTTTTTATAAATATTTTCTCCCAGAAATAGTCTATGCATTCAAGCAACAACTATGCATTTACTTTTCAACTTTATGAATTTAGAAGCACTAAACAAAAACAATGACACACGGAAGTATCCCTCCGCGCCTCGGCGGTTGTACTTCCGGTTCAGTTCATTGTGTGTGGTGTCATTCCGAATGCTCTCAACGGGCGTTGTTGCTACCTCGTCTGCCATTTTGGCTAGAAGTACGTAGCGCAGCATCTGGTATAAACGGTCTTGTTTAGTTATATAGTAGTAGTTCTCCCAAATTAGCATATACTCTTTCAAGAGAAAATGCTTTCTGCCGCCCAGCTGCTTGATGAGTTAATGGGCCGAGACAGAAACTTGGCTCCTGACGAGAAGCGGGCTAACGTTCGATGGGACGACGAGAGCGTAAGTTAGCATTACAGCTAATGTTAGCCGTCTTGGTTGCGGAATGAGCTAACGATTACAGCAATGTGTCTGCGCCATTTAAAATCAGTCTCCATTGGATGTGGTAATCAGCTGACGCAAGCCATTTTCCTTCAGGTTTTAATGTTTCAAAAATGAAAGCGTGAAGCGTGTGTTTAGAGTCCGACACGCGTGCTAGCGGAAATGACCCGTTTGCTAACTGTTAGCTAACGAAGCTATAACAAATACTTTAGATCAGTGCTACTGGGAAAGGTGATAGACGGATCTGTGAGTTTTTGCCTTATCTTTATGATCAGCTGTTCCTACGTGGATTTTTCTCGGAAAAGATTTGGTTGAATCCCCACTAGATGCATTTATCACTAGGAATCTATTGATTCTAACGAGCAGAATGTCTCGTGACTAGTACAGTTGACATCTGAACGGCTTTGAAACAAGTTTTCTATCTATATAAAATTAACTTGTTGAATTTGTTATTCCACACAAACTCCAGTCACGTGACATTAAATGAGTAATAGTCATGCACTCCTTCTGATAAGTCCTACGTACCTTCTTCATTAATTATACCAATACGTTAATTCCTAAACTTTTATGACGTGTTATTACTTTATAATGAATTAGTGTATCTTTCTTTCTTCAGGTCTGTCGGTATTATCTTTGTGGCTTCTGTCCAGCTGAGCTATTCACAAACACACGTTCTGATTTGGGTAAGTTGACTGATTTGTAATCTCCAAATAACTGGTTTTATATCTGTAAAATTTTAGGATTTAATCAAATGTTAATTATGTTCCAGGTCCTTGTGAGAAAATCCATGATGAAAATTTGAGGAAAACGTAAGTTTATTTTGAGATAGTAGAAATAATTTAACTGTCTTGATATTTTCGGCTTAAAAAAGTATCCTCTTTATGACAGGTATGAGAAGAGCTCTCGGTTTTTGAAAGAGGGCTATGAGAGAGACTTCCTGCGATACCTACAGTCCCTGCTGACTGAAGTGGAGCGGCGGATTCGTAGAGGGCATGCTCGGCTTGCACTTTCCCAGGCTCAACAACAATCTGGGGTTTGTGATTTTTATGTTGAACATTATTTTAATGTAAAAAAAATGTACATGTAGGACATCATAAGCTCAAATGGGAAAAAACATGGCTTTATTGTCAAATATTATACATTCTTATTTGTTTTCAGGGTCCTGCGCCAACAGGAAAGAATGAAGAGAAAGCCAAGGTTCTAACAGAGAAGATTGAAGACCTCGTTGTTCAGGTTTGCAGATAATTTATTATAAGTTCCCCCTCCTTTCATAAATTAGTATTGGTGTTTGAAAACAAAGAAAGGATGCGATTTGTTGGTAAATATTTTGTCATATGACTTTTATTACAACCAACACCACATAAAAGTTATTTATGTCAATCAAATAGCAGTAAATAAAATAATAAAATTGTAGTTTATATATCACCATTTTCTAGCAAAAGTTATCGTGAGTATTGTACAAAAAAAGTATGTAAGTAAATAGTTCCAGTAATCTTATCCAGTCTAATTGCAGTAATTTAATCATTCTACTCATTTTTAAAAGTTGTTTAAGCATTCCAATGGATTGAACAGTCATATTTTGAAATGCATCAAAGACATCTGTTTGTATTGTTATAAAACTAATCTGTTGCACTTGCTTTTGCTCAGATTGAGGAGCTGGGGTCAGAGGGTCGTGTGGAGGAGGCTCAGGGAATGATGAAGTTGGTGGAGCAGCTAAAAGAGGAGAGGGAGATGCTCAGCGCCAACCCCTCTGTGAGTAACCTAACACTAATCGACCTACAGGCAGCCCTCGGGATGGCAGGTGGTACTTCTGTAATACTGTGTTTACGAACGTAGAATGAGTTGACAGGTGGAAAACATTAGTATCTGGAGTTAGTCTCGCTATTTTTTAGTTGGCGTTTATCAATTTAATCGGGGCTAACTGTTCAATACATAATTCATTTTGTTTTTGTTGACATGTGATTAATGTAATATTATATTTTGTTTAGACAATTGAAAGCTTTGCGGCTCAGGAGAAACAGATGGAGGTGTGTGAGGTGTGTGGGGCCTTCCTCATTGTGGGTGATGCACAGTCCAGAGTGGACGACCACTTAATGGGCAAACAGCACATGGGCTACGCCAAGATTAAATCCACTGTAGAGGAGCTAAAGGTAAGAGGACCTAAAGTCAAACATTTGTTTAGTAAACTTTAGTGTATTTCAAGTTTGTAGAAGTGTCAAACAGAAAACGTGCACGGTGATTTTACGTGATAGGTTTCTTTCTTCTGAACTATGGTTAACAGCAGGTCCATATGCTGCTGCTGTTGTTTGTTTTTTTTTAAATAAATAATAATTTTTGTTTTCAGGAAAAACTGAGGCGGCGTTCTGAGGACCCACCGGGTGAAAACCCAGTCCTCAAACGGGACCGAGAAGAACGAGAGCGTGAGAGGGAGGAAAGAGAGAAAAAGCGCAAAGAGGAGGAGGAAAAGGAGAAGGAAAGAGAGAAAGAGAGAGAACGTGAAAGGGAGAAGGAGCGTGAGAGGGAGCGAGACAGAGAACGGGAGCGAGACAGAGAACGGGAGCGAGATCGTGAGAGGGACAGGAGGTCACGACGAAGCCACTCCAACAGCCGCCACTCCAGCCGAGCGTCGGACAAGAAACGGAGCAGGTCCCACGACCGCCGGCGGTCCAGGAGCAGAGACCGGGACAGAGAACGGAAGCGCAGCAGGTACGTCAGACTTTGCTTTGAGATGAAAGCGGTTCAAGTTACACCATGTGGCCTTTTCGCTGCTCATCTTCTGCTTTTGACCCTCTTAAAATATTAAATTATTTGCATTCATCTTTTTGGAGGTTATTTTTATTAATCAAAAGTGAACCAACAGCCTATTTCTTAGCATTTGCCTGTATGTGTGTGTTAAAAAAAGAAATCTATTTATGTTTAGTTGGTGACAAGAAGTGGTGGATGTAGGTAAATACAGTACAGTAGTAATAAGAGAAAATATTAGTAGAAAACTTCATAAACTTAAAAATTTACTTTGTCTGCACTAGGGGTGCGAATCTCTCAGTGTCTGGAGAATCGATTCGATTCCGATTTTTGGTGTCCCGATTCGATTCAAAATC
>JARVGQ010000474.1:15885870-15901458 GCA_031762355.1 Hypsolebias martinsi | reverse complement strand
AACAAAAAAAAAAAAAAAAAAAAAAAAAAAAAAAAAAAAAAAAAAAAAAAAACATTAGAATATGATGAAAAAGTACAATTTATTTGACAATCATTTTAGAAAGTGAGACTCAGATATTACATAATATTCATTACACAGAGTGAAATATTTCAAGCCATAATTCAAGCCATTATAATATGATATTAAAAACATAGGATCAAAAAACAACTTTATATAGTGATTTCAATAGGGTGTTTCCCCTGAGGAACACTTAAGCGTTGTAATGTTACTGTGAGGTTATGGGAGGATTTAAAACAATTCTGACAAAGTAAAAATACTTTCAAAGAATTTTTGGTTTTGTCGAAAAAGAATAGTATTTATTGACACCAAAAAATAATAATAATTAAAAAAAAAAAACACACAAACAAAAACAAAAGTGGTTGATATTGCTTTTCCCCATGAGACCTTCTGAAGGTTAAAGGTTAAAAATTTTTAAACTTATTATGACTTTTAACTCAAATGCTTTTAATTTATTTTATTTAAATACACAAAAGTCTGAACACAACTTTATGTTTTTTTTTTTTTTGTGAAAACAAAAACAGTTTTGTATGCATGACAGCATACATTGTATTAGCATTAAAAAAGGCCTTTTTACAGTCACGCTAACACATTAGCTTATATAAATATTTTAAGAATGTTAAAAGAAAGTGAAGACATCATTTAAATGTTCTTATCTTGGTTTTGCTTTGTTTCCCGGGAAATGAATTGGTTTTCCACTCTGGTTAACGTGCACAGTGGACTTTCCGTCACAGCAAAACTAAAGTGACAAGTGTTTTCTGGAGGAAGTAAGCATATCTCACCCAGGCTGTGACCACACATAACAATTTTAGCCCTCTGAGCTGAGGCTGGTCTTTTCTATCTAATTTGGCCTGACGTGTACACACTGTGCTCCTTCGCGAAATATCTCCAGTTTTGGCAAAAATCCCCGTCCCATGTTATATCTTCACATATTTAAGTCTCTTTTCTCAACTGAATCTGACACTTTCTCACACACAATGCCCCCCTCTCCTTTCCATACACACAGGCTGATTTTCCCATCATGTTTTCCATTTTTGCTTTCATTTTCCTTCTGGTTAAGAGAAAGCATACTAAGTGGTCCTTTTAACCCCTTTCCACTGCTTTCATCTTCACTCGTTGCAGTTCGCTGGTGCCTTCCTTTCTTGCCACAGCACTTTCTCTTAATAATCCCTCTTTTTTTAATCATAACTGCATCCCTAATTCTCACTGATCGTTTGAGCACTACATGCCTTTTACAAAAGCCAAGCAGGGTTTTCTCTCTCACTGCCCAGGTTGTAATTTTATAACTAAAATTCACTTTGAGGGGGTAGCATCTGTGGCCAGCTGGCTTTCTTGATGCTCACTGTTATCAGCCCTGCATAGATTCAGTTTTTGCCAACCCTCTTCAGCGTAGTTTCTATTCCCCATGCAGGATGGCTGTGTGTGTGGGTTCATTGTGAATTAGTGTTTTTACATCTGAGGCAGACAGCCCCCTTCACCTCACTGAGGTGTGACCTTCGTGCTCAGCCGTCCCAATATTTCCCACCTTTAGGTTTTACTATTCTACTGTTTTATTACTGCCAACTCCAAATGGAAAAAGGGCATTATGTGTTAGTTTGTCCGCCTGTTAGCGAAATATTTGCTGAACCAGAAGCTAGATTTTAATGAAACTCATAAAACAATCACGGAACAAATTTGTACAATAGTAAAATGCTTGAAAAAAACAAAAAACAAAATGAAGGTGGCCATCAGAGCCAAGTGAGCTTAAACACAATAAAATAGCAAAAAGTCAGTCAATTTTACTAATATTGAACAAGAATTTGGGAAGATAAAAACTGAAAGTCATCTCCAACTTGTTATTAACTATTAGCCAACTGTCTCTCAGGGAGCAAAACATCTTGTGACCCACCAGATGGATTTTAATGAAACTGTCAGAAATAAATCATCCGGTGTACATTTACAGCTGATTAACTTATGGAAGTAAGCAAATTCAAGATGGCCACTACATACAACTGACTTTTGGAAACACACAAAGAGCTATAACTTGGTCAGTTTTATTGATATTGAGTTAAAATTTACTGTGGTAGTAGCTGGGAGTCATTCTCAAAAATACTTACAAGACCTCTCGACTGTACTTAATGTGATTTCCAAGGTTTGACCAAACAGCTATAACATTGCCCCTACCTATCATAAGATTACCATATTTTTACTGGTAATCACTGACACAAAAGGGTGGACAGTAGCATTCCAAGAAACATTGGGCATTTAATTTAATTTCACTTTTTCTGATGCATAAACACAGACATGCACAAAACAAGTCCAAAACCCCATGCAATATGAATGTGGACATGTTGATTTCAAACGTAATGGGAGCGTACCTTCATGATGCCATTCCAGTTGTCGCCCGTAGAGACTTGAAACAAAGTAAGGAAGGCCATGCCAAAGTTTTCAAAGGTAGCGTGTCGACTCATACCTTCACACGGATAGTCTGCATTGCAAACTGAATGAAAGAACATGGTCGATCGGTTAATGGAGTCATATTAGAAATGATGAAGGTATTAGAAAAAGGTGGGGGCAAGAAAGAACAAGAAAATAAAAGAAGACAATGACAATAAAATAATTTGCAATATTTTTGTCTATTAAACAAGCCAAACCAGTGTCGACTCAGTTTGTCAGTTATCAACAACAATCAACCCGATAAGGTTTATATAAGGTTTTTATATCAAAATATAGTCTGCAGAATGACATTAACTCAGTAGGTATGAAGAATCTGCAGCTCAAAATTGATGTACTAGGTTTGAAAGATGTGTCTTACAAAAGCAGTGAATTTTTATTGCACATCCCCATGAAAGGTGGAATATAATGGATAATTCAGTGATTGCTCTACCCACTAGATATTTTAATGAAATGCTCAGAAAAGAACCATCTCATACACTTCTACAGCCAGTTCACGTATGCTGAAGTCAAATTTGATAACTGGACATGCAGACCTTTGCAGTTTACCAGAAGCAATGGAGCCACTTGAAACAAAGTGTGCTGGAGTTTTGTGACATGATCTTAGCTGATGAAAACTCACCAAGTTCTCCAAAAAGCTCTACTCCTAAGGCGGCGTAGATGAAAAACAGCAGCATGAAGAGCAGGCCCAGGTTACCCACCTGCAACAGAAATCACAAACAGACAAAATACTCTTTAATGTTTGCTTACATCAGCCACCAACTTTAAAACACCTGCAACCAGAAAACACCTTTTAACACCATTGCTGCAATGTTATGTCCTATGGATCTTTAAGGAAACCTTGATTTTTGCTGGTTTTTTAATGGTAAATAGACATTTAATTAGATTAGAGACAATGTGTTCAACATAATGGTACTTCCAGTTACCTAACCATTAACAATGGTGTACCACAAGGCTCAGTCTTAAGACCCTTCCACTTCACAATCTACATAGGTAGGGCAGATCATCACTGATGCATCCTTATATTTCTATACTGATGATACAGTTGTTTAGTGACGAGCTAAAACAGTTGCTAAGGTTTCCGGCTTTTGCAATCTGCTTTTGACATCACCCAGTTAGATTAGTTCTGTCTCAAACTTGTAATAAACACAGCCAAAACCAAAGGGATGTTGTTTTCAAACAGGAAGTTGGTCCCAGCAGTCAAGAATGTTCATGCTCAATCATCCCAACAGTCCTTCCTTCTCTTATCTTTGAATGGTGTTCCTGTTCCTCCTCATACATGAGGGCATCTACAGCATGCACTCTCAGGACATTATTACATGTGATGTTCCCTCATTGTGGACTGAACTAGGTAAAAGGGCCTTATCTTACTCTGCTCCTGTTTCCTGGAATATCTTGCAAAAAAAATCTGAAGCTCTCGACCTTGACCTCTCTAAGTGGCTTCAAATATCTGCTAAGTTCATGGTAAAAACCAATGCAGACCTGTTCCTGTTTTTAGCTTTCTGCACTGCCTTACAAGCTGTTTTTATGTCATTTTTAATATAATTTTCTTCCATTTATCTTTTCAATAAATATGCTGTCTTTTATGATTGTCTACTGTTATCATTATTCTTTGTTAAATACAGGTCTCTCTTGTAAATGAGTCATCAAGTCTCAATGACACCAACCTGTATAAATAAAGATTGAATTAATTAATTAACTCTGAAGCCATTACTTTTCTGAACAATATTTAAACATTTACAACATTGTTTAAATAAGAAGGCCATTTTACAGGATTTATTATTAGTTCCTGTCTTTTGATTTATAAAAAGCCAGGCACTAAACTGTTCCAGCGTCCCGTGAATTTGAATTATAATTTGACATAGAGCTATATTTCTGGTTATATATTGAGAAAGGCAGAAGATGTTGACAACACTCAATCTGTTTCTCATCATGCAGCTCTTGGGTCACCCCATTTGAATCTGTAAACGGCAGCACGGCTTCCTGAGAGGTTTTAACAGCGAACATATCATGCTTTTATGAATTTTTGAGTTTGAGGTTTTGGGACTTGGCTCAGTTCCACCACAAAACTGCCTTCTACGAACACAACTTAATGGAGATGAAGATGTTGCACAGTAAACACTCAGGGCGAAATCTAATCCCATTACAGGGATATGAAATACTCTGCCAACGGCACCGCTCCACTGAGAACGAGGGCACGGTCTGACCACAAGTGCTGGCTGATTTCACTGCAGACATGTACAAAGAACTGTCAGGGCTCCACCAACATTTTCAGGAAAATGAGTTCAGATTTGCTTTTCACGTTGTACGTGTTGGCTTAAGATGAATGCTTAAATATTATATCAGTGGTAGACTTTGAATGAAAGAAAACACACATTATCAGCTGTTGAGATTAGGTTTATAGGAAAAATTATGCATGAATGAAAGCTTTATTTGAAGCTGTATGTAGGACAAAGGTTTAATTTAAAGACAAACATTTTCTAAGCGGACAGATTAGGAAACCAGCCATTAATTAGACATGTTCCAGATAATTATGGCCAACAAGTCTATGGCTTATTTTGTTAAGTATTATTGCATTTTATTTTTTTGGTTTTGGTGTCATGAATAGACAGATTAAGTTGAGCAGGTGGTCCAGACATCTCTTTCCACCTTTCTGTGAGTTCCCAGGCCAACCGAGAGACGTAGTCTCTCCAGCGTGTCCTGGCTCTTCCCCGGGGTCTAATTCCTGTCAAACCTGCCCTGTAGCACCTCCCTAGGGAGGTGTCTTGGGGACATTGTTACCAAATGCCTGAACCACCTCAACTGGCTCCTTTCAATGTGGAGGAGCAGCGGTTCTATTTTGAGTCTCTCCCTGATTACTGAACTTCTCACCCTGTCTCTAAGGGAGAGTCCAGTTACCCTGCGGAGAAAACTCATTTCAACTGCCTGTATCGTGATCTTGTTCTTTCGGTCACTATCCAACACTTGTGGCCATAGGTGAGGGTAGGAATGTAGATTGACCAGTAAACAGAGCGCTTTGCCTTACAGCTCAGCTCCCTCTTCACCAAAATGGACCAGCACAGAGTCCACAGTACTGCAAAAGCTGCACCAATCTATCCATTCAGGTCTTTCTTGTAAATGAGTCCCCGAGGCTCAATGGGATTAACTTGTATCAATAAAGATTGAATGAATCGGTCAAACTCACGCTCCATTCTTCCCTCCCTCATGAACAAAATCCAGAGATACTTGAACTCCTCCACTTGAGGCAGAACCTCACCCCCAACCTGAAGAGAGCAATCCACCCATTTCCAGCTGACAATCATGGCCTCAGGTTTGGAGGTGCTGATTCTCATCCCAGCTGCTTCAGATGTGGCTGCAAACCGCTCCAGTCAGAGCTAAAGATCATAGCACGATGACACCAACAGGACCTCATCATCTGCAAAGAGCAGAGATGGAATCCAGAGGCCACCAAACCAGACTTCCTCTGCCTCCTGGCTGCACTGAGAAATTCTGTCCATAAAAGTTATAATAAATAAAGTGCAAAGTATTTTGTACTGTCGACAATGCCAACCAAACTCTCACATCGCTTGTACAGAGACGGAATGTTCCTGACCTGTTTTAAAATTGGGCCAAATTTGTTCTACAACACAATCTTTTGCAGACATCAACACTGAATCATAGACGTCCTCAATAAGTTGAGCCTAACAAGAATACATTTGTGTGAAGGAAGTCAACTTCAGATTCTCTAACTAACCTAACCTGCTACACCTATGACATCCTCCATAATATGTTTTTTCTTTCAGACACAAAGGAGCTCGATCAATAGAGATTTTTTGGAATAAGGAAAATAATTATTAAAATATTTCAGTTTAGTATGGTTTTGGTAATAGCAAGAAATACTTTTTTACATTTTAAGTCAGAGAAAAAAAGCAGAGTTATATGTTCTGGGAGCAAATGGAAATATGAATTCTAGGTATTTCTCATGCATCCTGAAAATAATCGCAGTTGGCACCCGCGCATGATACAGCCATTAAGTTTCAGATAGGGAAGTTGCCATTAATAGAAAGTGGATTAATGACTTTGTTTTAACAGTTTTGTTAAAAAAAGAAGCAATAAGAATGTATTTCCTAACACACAGAAAAAACATTCAGGGCGTGCACATCACTTTGTAAACTGGTTGTGACAGTTGCAAAATGTCCTGCTGCTCTAATTTTTGCAGATATTCTTCCCTCAGTACCGCTGTAGTTTTACTATTACTTCTTGTCCTCTCGTGACAAAATCAAGTATTTAGCCATTCCTTTGTTCAGACATACGCTGGAGCCGTTTTTAGAAACGTCAATACCATCCTCAGTGTGTTGTTTGATCGAATGCAATGAAGTTAGCAGCTTGCCATTTCAGCGTGGCTGTGAAATAAAGAGTTCCATCACCTCAGGTACAACTGGTCACCTGCTATTAGGCTTTTACTTTCACTTTTTAGCACCTCTACATTGCACACATCCGTACAGACGCAAAGCGACTTCCTGGAACTTTTTAATTAGCCTTCGTTTTAATTACCTCCATGTCTGCCTGTGGGACCGAGCAAAAGACTGGGGTGTTAATGAGAGGGGGATCAATAGAAAGGAAAGACAAGGAATCTGCTCCCACTCACCCCTGCCTGCCCTCCCATCACCACACCACCTGCTCCCATCTGCTCCACTTCACTTTCAATGGTCAAAGGATCCGATGGGTGAGTATGAGTCCAGAAATGAGGCTCCACACCTGTTTTTGTGTTTTGCCTGTCTGTCTCATGACAGCAACTTTTGTTTAAGGACGCATTAGATTTGTTTTTAAGTAAATTCACTTGTTTTTCTCCTTGGAGACGTGAATGAGGCGAATCAAAAGTCCTCTTCAGACTGTACAGATATGCAGGAAGAACAGCAGAGTCCCTCTGCTGTCTGCTGTACACGTGTGGGAATAGTATCAAATTTTTTTTACTAACTTTTAAAGGAAATATTTAAAAAGCATTATTACATAGATTCCCCCCCCCCCCAAAATGTGTCATGCATTCACAGTTAGCGGCATGAGAAAGTCAGAGTTACATACAGAACATTAGTAATTAAACTAATTGTGGACACATTTCTTTTAACATTGCTCACACAAATATAGATATGTGGCAAAATAAACATTTTCTGCTGTGATTAATTCACCTGAAAACAATTATTTTAATGGGAAAAACTGGCATTTTTTGATGCAGTGGAAACTTCTAATAACTCAGATTTTGGTGTCTTTATCTACGCTTGGCACAATGAAGTTTTGAGAAACGATGAGATAGTCAGAGTCAGAGATTCTTTGTCATTCGCACCACATGTGGTACATATGGTGGAACAACATTATGTACACAGGGTCCCAGTTACATCCAGCAAAGAAAGAGACCTTAAATCACAACAAAATTAGAGGCCAGCTATTGAGTCTGGTTCACTTTGTCCTGACTCTCATACCATTAAATTTGTAATGTGCTGGAAAAAATTAAAGGTTGAGAAAAAAAAATGTGTCAGAAGCTGAAGAAGCCACAACAGTTTGGGAGCATATTTAGCCATGTTACAAATGGTCCTTCTTCATAATTTTGTTATTAGTGTCAACATTATCCCTCCTTTGTGTTATGGGATAAATATTTCAACTGCTCATTTGGACATTGTTTTGCTAAATGAAGAAACAAAAAAGTTTTTAGAATATTGGGTAGTTTAGTCACCTGAATGAAGCAGAATCCAGACAAGTTATATGCTGGTAAAACAAAATTGCCTACAGAAAACTACATCATGATAAGTTGTAAAGTTAGTCAGCCAGATTTTGTGTTTATTTTTTATATGAAATGTGTTGAACAGGTTCCCTTAAAAAACAACCACATTATTAAAAGAAACCCCATAACTTAAGTTACAAGCATGTCTTAAAGACATAAAAACTTCGATGACCCCTAACTTTCTGCTTTTAAACAAAGACAGAGGTTGTTGTTATTGTCCACAAACTTCATTATAATGTCTTCAGCGGATCCAAAATGCTGCTGCCAGAGTTTTAATGAGAGTTGATAGGAGAGATCATATCTCTCCAGTTTTAGCTTCTCTCCATTGGCTCCCTGTCAAATCCAGAATTGAATTCAAAATCCTACTTCTAGTCTACAAAGCTCTCAACAACCTAGCTCCATCTTATATTACAGATCTTATTGTTCCATAGTTTCGTAACAGAGCACTTCACTCTCAGACTGCAGGTTTACTTGTGGTTCCTATAGAGTTTCCAAAAGCAGAATGGGAGGAAGATCTTTTAGTTATCAGGCTCCTCTCTTGTAGAACCAACTTCCAGTTTCTGTCCACGAGGCTGACACATTGTCCAGTTTAAGACTGGGATTAAGACTTTGCTTTTTTGATAAATCCTATAGTTAGAGTCGGCTTGAGTTTACTGAACTGTCCCTTAGTTCTGCTGCTATAGGCTCAGACTGCTGGAGGACAAACTGACCATATTTCTTGACGCTGATGCTGTCTTTACTTGCTCTGCTCAACCTGTTCTGTATTTGTAATTATTTTTTCTACCCTTGAAATGTGTTTTAGTCTTTCAGGTTCACCTGCACCTACTGTACATCTGGATCTGCCATTCTGTGTTCGTTTGCATCTCCTTCCTGTCCTCTCAAATTCAGCTGTTCAAAGCGGACGGCCGCTTGTCTTGAGCCTGGTTCTGCTGGAGGTTTCTTCCTGCTAAAAGGGAGTTTTTTCTTTCCACTGTTGCCATTGAGCTTGTTCAGGATGGGAGACTGTGACAAAGTGAAGATTGAAAGAGTCTGCTGGCTTCCTTATATAGATAATTTTACTAATTGACTTTTCTATGTATGTGAATCTTCCTGTAAAGTGCCCTGAGACAACTCTGTTGTGAATTGGCAATATATAAATAAACTGAACTGAATTGAATAATTACCATGTATTTGCATGAAACCTGCCAACTCTAAACCATCTAGTTGTATGAAACTGATAATTATCAGGTTGGTCAGTGAAATCCATTTTTCTGGGAGCTGTGAGGACTGTAAGAACCACTCAATTATATATTTTATGAATAATAAGTTAACAAAAAGTTCTATACTTTGAAGAACAAATCAAAATGAGTTAGTTGAGGATCTATTCCTGGAATCAGAGTTGCGTTTGATGTACTGTTCTTTTGTTGTCAAAAGGGGAAATGCACATATAAAATGTAAACTAGTACATTTTTAAAATCATTGCTTTTACATAAAAAAAAATCATGTTTTGGAAAAGAAAAGAAATGTCCTGCTCTCCAGTTCAAGTCTTTTCCCACATGCACTCCTTTTGGCGCGCTGTTGAAACGTCTACTCTTGGAATGCTGTGAAACAACTCCCAGTGAAGTGTCAGATAATCCCCCGATGTTTCTGCCTCTTTGTGTGTTTGCTGTACTTCGCTGCGCCCACTCCATGAGATTACGAGATTTCACGTCTAAAGTTTTTTTTCCCCAGTCAAAACAAAAGCACTCTTAATATTTTCCAAGCAAAGCGAACTCAACTGACTTTTATTTAGTAACGCAACTGAACTCTACGTGCACTGGAATAGAAAGGGATGGCCCAGAAACTCACACTCAAAGGACAGTTCACCGATAAATGACCTACATCCTGGTTTATGAACCATTTCTCACACACTACGGTCTCAGTGGGTGTCTGGGTGCAGAAAGTGAAAACAAGACAAATTATATGCCGGTGCATGAGGGTGTGCATGTGCATATGGGTATCCTACGAGTCGCCTAATATCCAACAGAGAAAGAAAAGAAGGGCACACATTCCTAGAGAGTTGGCTAAGACTGAGAGCAGCTTTCTCCTGCGGAATGATGCGTGTGAGAGAAGAGAAGGAGTCAGAGTCATACCTGAGGCAGGGCTTGAACCACTGTGTCCAATAAGGCTCTCATTCCCGTTGCCATTTTCAGCAGCTTCAGCACTGTGGGCACGTCAGACCAATGAGAAGCTTAGAAGCAATTTATGGGAACAGTCCTCTATAAATATACAAAACAGTAAACTGTGTACAAGTTAGTTCACAACACTTCAGGTTGTAATTGCTGTGCAGTTAACTGCGCTGCAAAACCATTCACGTTTTAACACTAACACAATCAGATCAATGTTGTCCTTGCAGGAGACGTGGTGTGAAAAGGATTTCATAAGCGTGCGTGGCCTCTGTACCTCGGGCTATCCTCAGTACCCTCATGATCCTGATAATAGTGGGGTTGATGGGCAGGGCAGCACTGATCTCAATCTCCTCCAGAGTGATGCCCATCACTGACAGGAGCACGATGGCCAGATCCAGCTGGTTCCACCTAGAACAAAACCGCATACACGCAACTGGGTTGGTGCAGAGCCTCGTAACACAAACACATTTGCACATAATTAAACCAGCACTAAGCTAACATGGCTAACAAAAACAATTTACTGCAGATATTCCAAGAATTTTTTTTCTTGTTCTTGCAGGAAGTTCCCAACCATGCACCAAAAGTGCTACAGATAGCTGCTGCTGTTTATTTTTTTTTTTTAATTTTTTATTTTATTTATTTTAATTATTATTATTTTGGGGGGTAATTGCAAAACATCCACAAAGTTGCAGGCAAATTACTGTCATGAACAATTGACAGCAATGTAAATGTTTAAATATTGCTTACAAGAAACTATAAATTGAAGGAGATTAGACTAAACATTTCATCAGTCCAATTAAAATTAAGCCTTTTTCCTTCAAACTGCGGCTACGAAAAAAAACCATCAATAGATAACCTGATGCATGCTCAATAATCCAGGTAGAAAATTCTAAAAAAGCTAAGTCTGGTCCTCTGGACATTCAAAAAATGTCAAATGTCAAAATTTTTTATTATTTATTTATTTATTTTTTTGAATGTCCAGAGGACCAGACTTAGCTTTTTTTTAGATATCAATAGATAAGATTTTAACAGTTTCTACAGAACCCCACTTCATAAGATCTGAACTATCACTTTAAGACTGTGTGAGGTTTTATGCACAAAAAGGAAATACCGTAAAATATATTTGTAACATAGCCTTCAGCAGGATAGAAATTAATTCAATTTCTTATAAAATTTCTGAAAATCCATTGACTTCAGTGGGACACCTTAGAATTTTTATCCTCAAGCTTTTTAAAATCATATTTACCTCTTTTTAAATTGCCTGGTTGTGCGTATAGTTCTTATTTTCCAGTTTTCCTCCCTGTTACATGCCCTGCCTGATAAGAAGAGCAAAAGTAGGAGCAACACCTCCTGATGCAATCTTATCAGTTCATCATGCCGAAAGGCGCACATACACCTGCGAACTGAGACTGCCTGCAGCACCACGGGTCTTACTGCGTTTGTGTGTTAATTTTCTACTCCAATGACCCAGTTCTAAAGCTGAGCGTGACCCCGGACTATAAATCACACCATGCACAAAGACAGTTCACGGCTGTTGTTGTCACCTCATAAAAAGTGACAAAGTGCTTGCAGATGACGTGATAAATTTTCACCACATCCGCCCATCCGTTTCTCATTTCATCACTCATTTGTCCTCTTCCTTTGATCTGACCAGCTTGTCTTATATAACATTTCTCATGCTAACCAGTTTCTTCATACTCTTTCACTTCTGAAACAAAAATAGGTCAGTGACATTAGGTCCCCATTAACATAATATAAGCCCTCTAAATCATAGATGAGGATGATGGGAGCAAGATGAAGAAACTTACAGATTAAAGGAACATATATTTTGATTATGTGATAAAAAATTTACAAATAAATAAAAATGAGAGAAATGGTGTTTCCTGCAAAAATGCAGTGTGAATGCTTATTTCAGAAGAACTTCCTGAAAAACAGCTAAAAGTAGCTTAAAAACATTCTGAAGTGTAGCTGAAATGGAAGAACAAGCCTAAATTAGCAGAAAGCAGAAAGAACGTAATTGCTGAAAGGTTTGCATTAGCTTTAGCTTTTGCATTAGGTTTAAATTGGCTGAAATTAGCACAAAAATTAGGAAAGTAGCGAGAAATAGCTAAAATTAGCACAAATAAAAAATGGCTCAATAATAGCTGGAAGGCAAAAATAAGCTTAAACTACCAGAAGGAAGCGGAAAGAGCTTAAATGAGCTAAAAATGTGGAATTTGCTGAAAAGGCTGAAAATAGCATAAAACAGCTAAATAGTAGCTGAAATGGCAGTGATAGATGAAACTAGCATAATTAAGCTGAAAGGAGCATAACAAACTGAAATTAGCATAAAAAGTAAATTAGGCTAAACGGAGCAGAAATTACCAAGAAAAACTTGAATTTTCTGAAAACAGTGAAATTAGTCAAAAAGATAGCTTTAAAGGTAGAACAAGTTTAAATTAGAAGAAAAAAGCAGACAGAACACGTTTGCCCAATTATGTTGAAAGAAGCAGAAATGAGGGAAAAAAAAGTTGAAATCATCTGAAAAAAGCTGAAATTAGCAAAAACAAACAAACAAACAAAAAACAAACAAACAGCTGAAACGTAGCTATAAAGGCAGAAAGAAGCTTAAATTGCCAGTGGAGGGGGCAGATTTTGCTGAATTAGGCTGAAAAAAAATTGAAATTAGCGCAAAAAATGTGGAATTAGCTGTAAAAGCTAAAATTAGCATTAAACATCTAAATAATGTCTGGAATAGCAGAAATAGATAAAACTAGCATAATTATGATGAAGGGAGCATGACAAGCTGAAATTAGGAGAAAGAAGTTAGAAGCACAAAAGCTGAAATAAGCTGAAAGGAACACAAAAACAGCTTAAAGAACAGCTGAAATTAGCTGGAAAAGGTTTAAGTTTGCACAAGGAAGCCAAAAGAAGCTGAACCAGAACAAAATGTGAAAGGAGCAGTAAAAGGTTGTCAACAGATCTAAAGATTTGAAGGATGTAAAATGAGCTCAATTCATTCATTTTCTTTGAGAAAAAACAATTTCAGAAAAGGCTAAATATTTCAAAAAGCAAAAGTTGCACCAATACCAAAAGTCATAGCAGGATTATCCTGAAGGAGCTGAACATTTTAGTTTATGACTTGTTGAAATTGTACAAAAATTGTGGAATGAGAAAGATGCCAAAAAACGTACGGAAGAAAAAATGGATTACAATGGCGTGAATGCTTCATAATCATTCACACAATAAACCACAATCATGCTTAAATATTTTTTGAAGTATTTAACTTTGGAATACAAACTGGGGGAACAGTGACTTCATAAGAAGAAAAACAACTGCTCTGCTGTGTTTAAAGGCCTATTCTGGATAAACTATGCTGCAGTCAACTTAAATATAGAAAAGCGAAAATAGTTCTTCATATTTCCAAACGTGTGATGCATTTAAATCTTTTAGTCGCTATTCTGTTTGCAATGATCAAAGCAAAATGTGAATTTATAGGGAAACACTTTGAAATGAATGAATGTTTATTGTAGCACTATTTTCTGTTTAATCAAGAGATTAAAGCATGCGCCTAGAGCCATAATCAAAAATTAATTGTTTAACAAGTTTTGATCACATCTGTGCTAAGTGACACATTTTATTCACAAAAAGAAATAAAATAGTATTTAAAGTTGATTGTTATTGTCTCATCAGAGAGGTGGTTAGAGCAGTTAAGTCCGATAAGGGGAGACAGGTTGTCGTGCAATCCTTCAGATCCAATGTAATCTACCTCCAAACAGCAGATTAACTCTCCCACCGTGGACTGAGGGATTCCGAAGCTTTATTGTATTTGAAAAATGCATGTGTAAACTCATGCAAAAAAAGCACAAAGAGGCACTTAGCTGTGCACACTTGCAGATTTTGCTGTAGATTCAACAAGTATGAGCACATGTACATGCACGCACGCAAACGGACACACACCTGTCTTTGAAGAAGCGTCGAAATCCGAAGGCGATGAGTTTTAATACAGCCTCCAGCACAAACATGGAGGTGAAGAAATAGTTGCAGTACTTGAGGGCGAGATCCAAAGACTGAAAGGAGACAGTAGAACAAGCATGTGTGAGTCTGTGTGTGGATCTTACTGCGCTTTCAGCAAACTGGAACGGCTCCAGTTGTTTCTGGAGTGAAATCAAAAGTGCTGCAGGCCAAATCAGAGCGTTCTCCTTTCACACCAGCACAAACGCACGTTAAGTCCCTTAACAAATACACACTTCAAAGGTGAGCTGTAACATCGGAGCAGCGAACACGCTGTAATTGTTTAAAAACCTGGCCTGGGATCCCGTTTCTGCAGAGGATACAGCATCTCATGGAGAGCTGTGCGTTCTTACAAGTGGGACGCTGCCAAATGTCAGGACGAGCAGCGGACAAACACAGCCAAGACCTGTGATATTTATCTGATGCACGGTCAGTTTGAGCTGGCCCGTTACATTTTGAAGGTCAAACGGGTGTCGTATCTCAAGATAATCGCTTCTCTTCCTCAGCAAAGTGCTGCCAGGCTTCCGCACCTCTGTTTGCCACACAGAAAAGGGCTGAGACCCAAACTATGGCTAAAAGCACTGTGACAGCAGGAACATCAAAAACAGCAGCAATCATTGCTCTTGGTCTGGAGCATGGATATAATGTCAATACGGTTGACTCTTCAGAAGTATAAAACTAAGAGTGACAATATTTTTTTACTTATGCAATAATGGAAAAAACACCTAACCTGCTTGCACACACAGATAATACATGTACTTCACTACACTTATTCAGTACAGTCGTCCCTCGCTACTTCGCAGTTTGACTTTAGTGGACTTGCTCGTAGTTTGTGAACGTATAGTACATAATATTGTACTATGCTGGTGAAGATTCTCAGTCATCCATGACATGATAAATTAAAAAACTTTCAATACTAAAACAGCTGGACTTTCTTTGTAACAGAAGACGTTTCATTCTTCATCCGAGGAATTGAAAAAGCTCCTCGGATGAAGAGCGCAACGTCTTCTGTTATAAATAAAGTCCAGTTGTTTTGCATTAAAAGTTTTTTTTTTTATAATATTGTAATGTACAAAAAAATTGTACAGGACACGATTGTCGACTTTAATATTACTCACGTGATTGAGACCAGAGCTGTCATTTCTAACCCAAACCCGGCCCTGCCCAACTCGGACTCGGACTGGGCTGGGCCATAATAATGTG
>JARVGQ010000474.1:15827012-15841766 GCA_031762355.1 Hypsolebias martinsi | reverse complement strand
AATAAGATCTAAGATATGAACTAAGAAATATGTTTAGTGTGTTTCTTAGTTCATATCTTCAAAGTTATTACTGTTTATCGTTTACAATTTATACTTTTGTTGGAGGTAAGTGAGACACTGTGCACACAATTTTCATTCCAACACATGTACCACATGCAATGCAAATGACAATAAAGAAACCTTGACCTTGACATTGACCTGAAGTCACCTCAAATACTTTCAGCAAATGTTATAAAGATTTATTAGCATCTGTAAGAATCACTACAACGTTTTAAAAAGTTGACCTGTTTTAAGATGGTAGTGCTCATTGGTGATCTTGACTTTGTTTGTTTGCACTGTTAGCCATCCAGTCCCAAATACCCAAATAAACTCTATTTTTCCAATCTGAGGTCATTTAAAGAGCCATCTAAAACAAGTAACAAGCTTATTGTTCACAAACTTTCCACCTGAAATATTCCTTTTCGAAACTCTCTTGTTTGAGCTGGTGTAGATTCTCAGTCATCCAGGACATGATAAAAATCAAAAAACGTTCAATACAGAACCAATTGGACTCTGTACCAAATAAAGTCCAGTTGGTTCTGTATTGAACATGTTTTTATCTCTTCTTTGAGGTTCAAAGCAAATTTAACACAAACCATATGAATGAAGCACATGGAAAACTTTGATTAAAGTAAAGCACAAGTTATAAATAGACTCCATTAGTCCATTGCATTAAAAAGAAGAGAACAAAGCAGCCACAGATGGTGGACTCACGTCTTCTTTCATCTGACCGTTTGATCTGCTCTGAGTATATGCTGCGTCAGCATAAACAGGGGTGCTGGGCAGAAGTGTAAAAGTATGCATCGTTGCTGACATACACAACAACAGACATCCTGGATGCGCCGTAGCAGCAAGCTGATGCAAGCATAACAAGAAACAGTGAAAGTCTCTCGCACACAGACGCAGTGGGTGATGCTGTCACGTGGAGGCATGAACATGAAGGCATGCAACTGGAAGCTAATCACGTTCACAGTTGTAAGAAAGGGGAAAACTACTGGTGCAGTTGTTATGGTTTACAAGACGAATGAAATCATGGAAGAACCAGAAAAAAACGATGAAGAAGTGCACGTGACTAAAGTTCACTTTCCTGTGTGACAAAAATATCCAAACCAAAAGAAACAGCTGGGACCAGCAGATATGACGACGTGAAGAAAAGTGGAAACGCTTTCAACGTATGAGGCACGTGCAGGTTTTCACTCACAGGGTGAAGTTCTCCTCGGGGTAGCAGCGGTTTCTCAGTAGCCCAGCCCACAACTGCACGCCGATGATGCCAAAGATGAAGAAGACGAAGAAGCAGAGCAGCAGCACGTTGCCCAGCATGGGCAGAGTGTCGAGCAGCAGGTTCACCAGGATCCGCATACCTGTGAAGTTCAGCAGATGGATTCATCAGACACAGGGAAGCATCACTGCTTTAAGAAGATTTGGAAACAGTGAGACTTTTTCAGAAGCCAGTACATTTTAGCTTCTAAATACTACAAATGCACAACACATCTATTTTGTCTAAAAGCTGCAAACTGCTTCATATGTGTGCAAGAACAAGGAACGATTTAGTAAAGTTTACTTTTGGGATGGACAGATTTATTATTTGATGTTAAGTTACAATGAGGAAAAAAAAAATGTGGCCATTATGACAGATATTAATTTTTCTCTACACCCACCCTTGGTAGTGGCTCACCTAGTTGTTCCCTACTGGCTTGTTTTAAAAAGAAAACAGTGCCTGCTACCAGTTCCTAAAATACAAATATTGTATAATACAAAAAAAAAGGAGTAATCCAGTTTTTGTTTCTTCTGTTTTATCTTATTTTGAAAGGATTATAAAGTAGAAACAATGGTCATGGATGAGCTTAGCTTTACTGCTGTGCATTAAAAATAATAACTTTAATTATTAAGCCTTTTAAAACACCTACAGCTGCAACAAAGTGCTGCACATGTAAAATCAAGAACATTTAAAACATATAAAGAACAAAACAGTTAAACCAGTAAGACCACTAAAAACATTAAAACAGTGCAAGTCTCAGGCTGTGCCAAAAGCTGGTGAATAAAAATGTGTTTTTAAGATTTTTATAAATGGACAGTGATGGGGCTCGTCTGATGGGATGAGGGAGCTTGTTCCATAATCTTGCACTGTCCTCTGCATTGATCAATTTGACTAATGAAAATAAATCCATGTGAAAATTCCCAGTTAGCAGAATAAGCAGCAGCACAGGTCTCTGTGCCACACACCCTTTTTACAATAGAGGTTTTATGTTCCTGAAATACAGTATATAGAATAGCCATGCAAAATTTGTCACAGTGAGACACTTGTAATGTTTCTTCAGTTTACTTGAATTTAAAGTTGTTGTTCTTTATCTTTCTGAAAGTTTTTGATGGAGTAGCTACAATTTGAAGTATAATGTATCACAGTTGGATGTTTAGAAGCAAATAGGATTAGATTTTACGCACACAAAAATGGCTGCACACAGTATTGAGAGACAGGAAAAATTTCAGGTAGAGAGTGAAAAAATACAACTCAGACAACAGTTTGATATGAGCCATTCTTACAAAGCTTAGCGCCTCCAAAACAAACAAACAAACAAACAAAAAAAACATAACGTGACAGTAAATGTGCAATCAGACTACATGAGGTCGCAGGCCTAATTAGAAGAAACCTAATTGCAGAAACACAAATGCATTCCCTGTCGAATAAGGATGACCTCATCCCCAGTTGATGAGCCCGTCTCACTGTGATGACACACTGCACCGACACTGTGATTAGAGGATCATAACAGCAGCTGATTGGACTAATGAGAGAGCAAGGTGAGACGCTCTGACGAGATCACACACTGACACCTGAGACAGATGAGGCTGGTGTTACGGGTGTGTGTTTGTCATCTCTGCTCAGAAGTGTTTTTATGCGCTTTAATTTATGAAATACAGCCCAGCAGTTGGTTAATGTGTCACAACAGCACATCTGAAAAGCTAACAAAGCTGAAACAGAAGAAAGGAGCAGATGATAACCGTCTTTAAAAAAACTAACACCTGAGGCTCACTTGTTGTACAAACACAAGCCAACGTAAAAAAAAAAAAAAAAAGACAAAAAAATATATAGTTTAGCTCATTAAATTTTTTTTTTCACTAATTATTTCTATCAGTGCCTTATTGTAAATATAACGGTGCCATGAGGGTTCTTCAGTTTAAGCTTTTCAAAAATGTCAGATTAAAGTTTATCTAATTCCTGAAAATAATATAGGTCCTGTTCACGTTTCTTTAAAATTTGTTTTTAAAATCAACATTTATTATTTGTTTATTAAAAAGTAGAAAAAAGTACCGTACTTTTTGCTGTATAAGTCACACCTTTTATCATAAATTAGCATGCCCTGTGATTTATACTGCAAAGCAACTTATTTATGTGTTCCCCTTATTTATAACCCAACTTTTGGCTGAGATCTGATGATTTCATTCATTCTGACATGGGAAATGTTGAACACTAACATTTTCAGCTACTAGAGGGTGCTCGACTAATATGGCAAGCCAAGTTTTGCATTAATAGGTAAAAGTGACTATTAATGAGACACTTGGCTTGCCATACAGGCCACCTTCTTGTCGCTCCGGAACGCTTGGAACAAATGTCAACTCAGCTGCATTTCACCACGCCGCCCCAGCAAAATGCAGCTGATTTGACCATTAAAGTTAATTTATTAAGGAAAAGTTAAACTGAGATACACCTTTACTGTAATGTCAAGCAAACAGATAATTGTTTTTAAATGTTAACCTTGTTAAATTCTTGTTAAAGTCCTCCAGTGCACGCTCCTGCTGCCGCCATTTGGCAACCAATCGATTTTTGGTACAACACCGGCCCACATTTCCAGGTGGTCAGCAGTGACGCGTAACAAATGCGACACGTCAGCGGCGACGCATAATAGATGCAACTTATATGGGGAAGTGACTTATTTATGTTTTTTTTTTTTCCACTTTATTAGACATTTTTGGACTGATGCGACGTGTGCGGCGGAAAGTACGGTATATATAGTCAATGAATTATATGAATGTGATTACTTTATTTCCTCTCTGCTTGGTATTTCTCTTGATTTTTCTTTTACTTAGATGTGTTAAAATTATTTAACGATAGAACACCGTATTACAATTTTCCTAAAAACTGATCAGTCAGTCATGAGATGAAAAATAAAATTAAAAAAGGCACGTCAAATAACTTTCAAAGCTTTCACTTCAATTGAAGAAAAAAAAAAACCTTTCCACTTAAACGTGTACTTTTAGGTGAAGTCTAAACTTGTCTTTCATCTCCAGCTGATTTGTCTCATCAACTTGATATGGAGAACAGTGGCGTTTTTAGCGTGTGTGTTTGTATGTGTGTGTGTGTGTGTGTGTGTGTGTGTGTGTGTGTGTGTGTGTGTGTCTGCAGCGGTGGCTGGAGGCGAGTCTAAATGTATTTGTTCCCCAGGGTTCTTGTCATTAGGCCACTGCTCCATTAGGCCTAATTGGCTGAAGAGAGGGAGAGATGGATGGGAGGAAACGAAGGGTGAGAGAATGAGATGATGCTGGAGGGTTTGCTATAATGTGTAAGAAACCAGAAAAACAAGATCTGTTAACAAATCATCGATGGACAAACCAAGCAAAGCAAACTTTTCCTCATTTTCCATCTTTCTCTATGTGTTTTTCATCCCCTCTCCATGACGACGTCGTTTGCCAGCCACTGCTGGTTTCAAATAAAGACGAATGCCTTGCCTTGCTCTTCAGTAGTAACACATTTATAGCCCCCTGCCTGGGCTATTCACATAAAGCCAGGAGACTTCTCCTTTCTTCTCTTCTGTGGGGAGTTTGTTGTCCCTCCTCCCGCTGCTCAGTCTCGCACTTCTCCTACATCACACCAATTTCCTCTAAGACAAAAGTCTAACACAACAGCACGCACACAAACGCCACACGCAAGTATTGTCTGGTGTTTTGCAGCGGGGTTACAAATTGAGGTTTGTGAGGGGGGACAGGGTGTGTTCAGGCTGCCTTTGTACCTGTGGGCAAAGCAGCAATCCACCAAACACAGAACAAATAGCTTTATTCCCTTGTTTCCTCACCTGCAATGAGGTCACAAAAGGGGACAGAATAAAGATGCACTTATAGCGGCAGCTGACTGATGGCAGCATGAACATGAGGGGGGTGCATATAAATACATGAATTTATCATGCCTGAGTCTGCTGCACATCATTTATGCTTATACTGACTAACTTGAGTCTCCGGGGATTCGTACTTTGACGCGTAACCGTCTCAAAATGAGCCGATTTGTTTACAACCTGCACACACTTTTCCTCTGAAACACACTTTGATGCACACAACGTCCAATCAGACCACTTGCTGCTGCCGAGGCTGCCTCGAGTGTTTGACTGAGCAGGGTTTTTACCGAGAGGCTTCACTGGCAGAGCTGCTCGTTCATCTGAGCGTGTGGAACTGGGCGATGGACGGAAAAGTTTGTGCTAATGTTCATTAGATTGGCAGAAACTGACAATCAAAGAAATAAAGAGAGCAAACAGTAAAGGACAATATTAGTAAATTATGGGCACTCACAGTAATGTTCTGTGAACACATTTCATAATTATTGCTGCTCATTACAAAAAAAAACATAAATTTTACAGACATTTGCCTATAAATTGTTGTGGTAGTAGCTGAGAGTGATCCCCAACACATTCTGAGCACTTTAAAATTGCACAATATAATTCCTTTCAATGTTGCTTTTTGAATGAACGTGACATCACGTGCACTGCAGAATGGTAGCACTGATCCGCTTTGACTCGCTCTTTTTTTCGTTCCTGTTGTTTTTATTTTAACTTTTTTGCGCCTACACTGCACACCCACACTATGGGTATGACTGTGATGCACTTTGAGTTTTGTGTGTCCCTGACTTGCCAGGGTGCCATCGTGGATCAGTTCCCGGCCCCCTTCCAGCCTTGGGCTCATACTCCAGAATGTCATGGTGGTGGTTTCCATAATCCTCCATCTGCCTCATGGGCCGAACTCTATGGATCCGTTCGATTTTGCGGGGAAACCTTGGATGTTCTATGTGTCTGCCAGACCTGTTCTGGAGGGCAGTCAGGGAAGCCACTTGCCGCGGTCGTTATACCGCAGACAGAACCACACTGCTAACAGTACCATGGTGCTAATGGGACCGTGTTGCTGTAAATGTATTTCTTTTGCACTTTTGGTGTTTTGCATTTTGTATTTTTGTTGCATGCTTTGGTATTTTTGGGGACTGCCATGCAAATGCATGGCAGGCATCTATTGTTCTACACCTCGGAAGTGAGTCTACATTTCTATCTCTATTAATGCGGCCCGAGCCACAATGTCTACCCCCACAAAGGTTGTATCAAAACAATTGGCTCGGCCTCGTGATGTGTATTATATTTATTGGCATTTCGAGTTACCATGGCGACGTAACTTGCGAACAAAAATGCAATATTTCACCAACTCCAGAAATAGTTGGTGACTGCCCACTTATTATTCTACACCTGAAAAGCTTATCTTTTTCAACTTTAATGCAGCCCGAACCGCAACGTGGACACCCCACATAAATTATTTCAAAATGACCGGCCCAGCCCTGGGAAGTGTGCTATGACTTTTACTGACATTTGTAGTTACCATGGCAATGTATTTTGCTAACAAAGATGCTTAATTTCCCAGAGGAAATGAATAGGAGAAAATTCTTCCCAGAAACTGAGTAACGTATGGAGCTATTTTGGTTCAACAAGCAAGGAAGGCACCTATTATTACCTATTATCGCCTATTATTATTATTATAAATTAGTAATAATAATAATAATAATAACAATAATAATAATAGTTATATTAAACATTATATTAATGTTAATAAATTTATATTGTAATACTAATAATTATTAATATGTATAATTGATATTTATAAATAATATTTGCTATTAATATTAATTATTAATATTATATTTTTTTAATTATCAATAATTAATAATTAACAACAATTAACAAATTAACAATGTATTATAATTATTAATATTAACAATTAGAATTTATTATTAATATTTATAATAATTAATATTAATATTTATTATTAATAATATTTTACTAATATAAATAGGCAGTCCCCATCAAAGTTTCTCCAGGAACTTTCTTGTTTGTTGTTATTTTGTTTTTGGCGAGTCAAGATGGTTCTTCTTGTCCTGAGCGTTTCGTTGCTTTGTTGTGTTGATCTGCATATGACAAATAAACCAAACCTGAAACTTGAACCACAGTTTTTGGAGTCAACTCTTTGCCTGGTAGAACATGAAAATGACTATAGCCCTGACAATTTTACAGATATTGACCAACAATTTGATATGGTAACATCTGAGAGTGATTCACATCACACACTGTGAGCATGCCATTCAGTAATATTACCATACTTGAGATTGTGCATACTGTTTTTTTTTTTTGTTTTTTTGACCAAAACAACTACAGCTCTGTCATTTCTTAGGATGAACTCAGTCTGAAACTTTGGCCTGAAGGGCAGCAGCTGATATGAATTCCTTAAAGGAACTGAATCTATCAGTGATGTGAAGATTTGACTGATCATGACTGGTACGTCATCTTCTTATGTGATTATAGTAAAAAAAAAAAAATCACATTTGTTTATTTTTAGTAACTCAATTACATCAAATTTACAGTGACAGCTAAAGATTTCCTAGCTTCACAAATATAAATAAAAGCCAAGCAAGCAGGATGAACTTTGCTAATTCAAAGCTAATTGCTGATTTCAATGATTGGGAGCAGCCAGTTACTGCAGCAGGACAAATAAATCAATAAGAGTCAGGAAGTTTGTCCAATGACTGAGTTTTAGATGAGAGGGATGGGGATTTGGTCACACTCTGAGCAGTGATGCAGCATTAATGGGCGGTTTGAAAATCTGATGAAGCTGTGACCCAAGGTTTGAGCTGACTGTGTGATTAAGCATAATATGAAAGTTTAATCATGCCTGCCAGGAAAAGGTGGGCATGAGGATGCAGGAAAATGGCAGAAATACCGTACAAATGAAATTCATTTGCATGAATTTTTCAGGAAAGAGTATTTATGTGAACTGACAGGCTGCATAGATAACAGGCACTAAAGCGTGCAGGTTGTGGTGGCGAGACAGACATAAAGGAATAGCTCAGAGTTTTTTTCTTAATGAAGTAGCTGTATTTCTTTTTAACAAGCAACGAATGTCTGTTGCAAACAAAATAATCAGTATTGACACCGTATTGATCTTGACTCTGTTTACATAAAGTTATAGTGGAGTCACCTGAAGGCGTTTTTCAGCCAAATATTATCACTGCTGGGCAGAAACCTTGTAATTAAAAAATACGACTTTACAGAAAATGACAACGACGTTTCTTTTTAAATAAGTAAACTTTGCAAGTACAAGTACAAGCTCTTTTTTTTGGCATTTTTCATTTGTTACCCATCCTTAAAATCAAAGATGGCTGATTGAGATAATTTAGACAAAATCTAAAATTATGACAAATGTAAGCATTTGCTCAACAGTGACAGTATTTTAACCCACTACCATTTTAAAATGCTTCAAATAAATAAATAAATAACCAAACTGGTTACGCCAGGAAATGGGATTTGGCCAATTCGGCCAACAAAGTTGAAAACAAATATGCGCTGCAAAGATTTGTACTTTAAATTGCTCTCACTTGGGACTCTGTTGATGGCTTTCAGTGGTCGAAGAACCCGAACCGTTCGAATGGCCGACAGGTTGATGTTCTGCAGGTCTAGTGAGTACTCTACCATCCTGAACATACAAAGAAAGACAAACAACAAAAAAAAAGAATTATTGTTTTCAATAAGCAACTTGTTTAAAACATGACAAAACTGTATGACCCCTGACGTGGAGCCATGAATCAGAATTAGTGGTCATTCTTTTTTTTTTTTTTTCAGCACCGCTAAGTGACATCAAGAGGGGGAGCGACATGAAAGAGAGATGAGCAAAGAAAGGCGCATAAAGGGAGCCATTCTATTCTAAACGTTGCCTGCAGGACGTTGTATCTCAGTCAGAGCCTGGCATCTGTTAGCAAGTCATTTCCACGACATGGCTAAGCTGTTTGTGCCCCCAAACCACTTTCACAGGAGAACAGTCACGGGTTGCCATGTGTGTCTGTGAAAGCAGCGTGTCTGTCTGAATGTGTCACACACACACACGACTCTCATCATCGACGCAGATACAGCTCAAGTGCGTGAAGTGGTTGTTTTTAGGGTTTCTGTGTAATAAATGACAGACTAAATGCCACTTTGTGCGTGTTCATGTTTGTAATAGCAATTAACCATATTGTGCACAAAATGTAATGTGCAAAGGGCAACAACATCTGCATGAAACTGACACCTGGAGCTCAGCTGCTGGCTCTGACTAAACTAGCTCACTGCCTGTCACACAGGAAGAACTTATGAACCATGTCATTTACAGTAATGTGATACTTTATTGATCCCACGGGGAAGCTCTTTCCATTTGCTCTTAACATGCAGCAGAGAGCCACTTAACAAGATTACTTCTGGTTTATTCATAAAGTAGGGACATATTTAAAAACCAAGATAAAACCTGGAGGTTAAATGCTGTCTTTGTCTATACTTGTGTTAGTAACTGTGTGTTTCAATTGCAGCAACTGGTAAATAAACTGTTCTTGCAGGGGTGTTGAAATACAGCAGGCCAGTGTTTCTCTCTCTGTGTTTCTCTAAACTAGAGAAATGCCACAGAGGCTTGATGAAAATGTCCAAAAGAGAGACGAGTACAACAGTTGTTTTGAGGCCAGGCTTTTCCATCTGGACACAGTAGCCTTATTACAACCAGCCTTAAAAATAACAGTATCTTCAGCAGGTTTAATGATTTAATATGCTGGGAGAGGAAACCGACAGCTTAAATGTCAAAATGAAGCTTTAAGGCAAATCAAACAACTCAGCAATACATTTAGAGGTATTTTTATGTATATACAATATAAATACATCCTATGGTATAAACCTGCATGGAATGTGTATTTTATTGCATCGTGATCAAATGTGTGTATGTCTGATCTCTTGAAGCGTGTCTTTCTGTACACATCAATCACACCACTGAGTCTGGTAATTAGTGGGTTGCAAGTTAACTTTTTTTTAATTTTTTTTAATGATTTTTCCCCTTTTCTTGTCACTTATTTTGTAACTTTTTCCAAATTCATGCTTTACTGTGGCAAGCACTTGTGTTTGTGTTTGAGTTTGTGTCTTTGTTTGTACAGACAATTTAAAAGTAAAGCCCCAAATAGTAAAAAAATAAATAAATAAAATGAATTGAAAATATATTTATGAAAACAACTGGACTTTTTCTAACCCTCTGAAGCTGAGGGTACACCTAAGAGAAGACTTAAGAAGCATCTTGACTATGAGACGTGAAATCAATTTAAATCTAGACACTGAAGTCTGCAATTTTCTGAATGCATTTCAGCTTAAATATACTGTAATCAAAATGCCTTCCAGTGGTGTCATGTTGATACTGCTGTTCAAAAAAATGTAGTTGAAATCCAAAATATTAGCATTAATTGGAATATTGATTCACTTCATTTCCATTTATCATGTTTGTTTAAAAATGAAGGATAATAATGTTTTTGCTTATCACCTTCGATTTTGTTAGTGATGCCTGTGTTTTTGTCATTGGAGCTTTTATTATGGAAACTCAGTTTTAGTATCAAGAAGCATCCATTTTTCTGCAGTACTTTGTAAAAGTATGCATTTAGTAGGTAGTAATGGGGCGGCTGTGGCTGAGTGGTTAGAACAGTCGTCCTCCAATGCGAGTTGGAGGTTCAAATCCACCAGCAGTCACATGCAGAAGTGTCCATGGACAAGACACTGAACCTCTCATTGCCTCCGATGTGTGTCCCATCAGTGTATGAATGTGAGCTAAAGCTCTGATTAGTCTCTTTAGAATGTTTTGTTCCATTAGCTTTGTAGAGATCTAGTAGAGTGCTGTATGAATGGGTACGAGTCACAGATTGTAGTGTAAAGCTCTTTGAATATCTTGATTAGATAGAAAGGTGCTATATAAGTACAGTCCATTTACCATTTAATGAGAGGCCATGATTCAACAACAGATTGTTTAGTTTTAGGCAAATTAAACAGCAACCTGTTTAATTTTCAAAGTCCTTACAAAAAAAGGTTGTGATCCGGATTTTCAAGACCAGACAAATATTTTTTCTTTGATAAATCCTATAGTCAGTGTTGGCTTGGGCTTCCTGAGCTATCCCTTAGCTATGCTGCTGTAGAATTAGACTGCTGGAGGACAAATTGATAACATTTCTTCACTCTGCTTCTGTCTTTACTTGCTTTCTATCTGTTTGTATTTGGAATTATTTATATCGTAAACTTATTTTTGGGTTTTGTTTTTCCACCAATATAAAGCACACCTGGATCTGCCATTGTCTTTGTTTCTCCTTCCATCCATCAATCCATCCATCACAGGTAGAGACAAACAAGACAAATAACCATTCACATGCTCACAGCATATTTCTATTAAGTCTTAGTGTGTCTGTTGTCACAACTGTATAAAAATATATGTGAAGTAAAAATAATAATTGCAATGAAATGTACAGATGTAGACAAGTTATATTTCTATTTTTCCAATAGTTTTCAGTTTATACATGCATACATTGTGTCATTTAGTCCTTTCGCTTTTAGCGGTAAGATTCATCAGTGTCTTGGCTTGTTTACTTCCACTCTTATTTTGTTTTTTGAGCTAAATCATCAGAAAATATGACATGACTATTCACTTTTATGCAGATGATACACAACTATTCATTTAAAATATTTGAAAAGGCAAATATATTACTTAAGTTGTTTGACTCTGACCAATGATGTAGAACCTCTTTAAATTTTTATTTTTCCTAATTTAATTTAAATAAGCCCAAGGTTATGGTAAAGGTAAAGTTGGTCCTTATTATTATTTGTTTTTCCTCCAATATAATGCACACCTGGATCTGCCATTGTGTGTTTGTTTCTCCTTCCTGTCCTCTCAAACTCCAACTGGTTCAAGCAGATGGTTGCTCATCCTGAGCCTGGTTCTGATGGAGGTTTCTTCCTGTTAAAGAGGAGTTTTTCCTTTCCACTGTTGCCTTTGCGTTTGCTCAGGATGGGAGACTGCGACAAAGTGACGCTTCAACACATTCTGTTTGCTACCTTAGATAGATAACTTGTACTAAATGGTTGTTATAATGCATGTGAACATTTCTGTTCAGTGTCAAGACGACTTCTGCTGTGATTTAGCGCTATATAGTAAATAAACTGAATTGAACTGAAAAAAAAAACAACTGTTGCCAACTTAACAGTGCCTCTTTGCACTGGTTTGCCCATTTAAATGATGTATCATACCAAAAAACTGTCCATATTTATGTAATTAACCACCTGGTCAAAAAAAATGTGCCAAACTCTTACAAAACAAAGCTGTTTGCATTTTGTTTGACAAATGTACTGTCTCTTGGAACTGGTAGTTAAAGTGATACAGCAGAAAAAAACAGGGAGACAAGCAATTTGCTGCATCGCTGCCTTTATTAGATGAAAACAAGACGATACAAAGATGGTTTGAAAAGCATAACGTAACACTTATCGATTCTGAAATAATGCCCTGAACATATTTTATCTAATACAGTGAAATGCTGTTTATGCAATTTTAAGCACTGCTATTGGTCTTCATCCTTTTACATTATCTCATTGTAAGACTTTTTTTTGATTGTTGTGTTTGTGACGGACATATTTAGACTGTGCAGTGAGGACAACGGCATTATGATGCAATCATAGGTCACACCTGCTTAAGTTGATGAATATGATAGCACTGGCACATAACTAGCACTGTTTGTTTTGTGAATATGACAATCAGGAGGGAAAAAAAGCAAGTTTAAAATGGTTGCAAAAGTCAGATTAAAGAGTACTTTAAGTGTAAATGCAGAACTAACGCCATGACGTGAGTACAAACAACCATCTTCAACAGCTGGCAAAACCATGGCTTTGGACTTAATTTACTCCATAATTCTCCATACCTCTTTATTTTGACAGATCAGGCAATGCTCACTGGACTTATTGAGGATATCAACTTTAGATTGTGAACATTTCAGATTTGTTGGATTACAAAAGCATTTTACTTTACTAAAACTGAACTTCACACATATTGTGAGTCTCATTTAGTTTTTAAGCTCATATACGATGGCTGTATTAAACACACCGTGTGCCCTTTCGTATGTAATTGTTTTATCTGCTTTTCTCCTTTCAACCTTGTATCACCTACAATAACACTCCAACACTTGGAACATGACTTTTTCAGTGCTAGCTTTGTCAAGTAACCATACTAAAAATAGTAAAAAAAAAAAAAAAAAAAAAAAAAAAGTTTTGATAATTCTGTTTACAGGTACGTTTACATGTTTTCATTACTTACTGTTACTGCATAGATTCACATTCCTCCATGCCCACATCACAATGCGTATTAGAAAAGACAGAATTTCCTCCAACATTGACATTTCACCTGATCATTTATGTTAAAACAGGATCTTTTTTTAAATTTATTTGTTCAGCTAAAATAGCACAAAGGATTAAATCTAAACTGAAGGACCAGGACAGGTCTTCAAACTTCCACGGAGTTTTAACTCAACAGATGAAACCAGCCTCATGCAGGCTTAGTCAAATATATCACATATAAGCACTTCTAGGCAGGCCTGTCTTGCACATTTCTAGACATTTCCCCCTATAGACATTCATTAGAAAAAACATGGAGGTGAAGACTAACTTTGAGTAAAAAAGCTTATGCTTCATAACTGGAAACATGTCACTGTCACATTCAAGGAGATGTGCAGCAATTTCTCAGTTTTTTTTTTTTACAGCAAAAACATATACAGTAGTAGAAAAACAGCAGAATTAGACTGTCTATAGATACGCTCAAATAAAACAAAATAGATCTCAGAGGACAATTTCAATGACAGATTGTATGATGTGAGAGTGACATGTCCAGAAGAAAGAAAGAGTTGAAGAGAACAAACGAACAAAGTGATGCCCACGGGTTACAAACAGAGAGATTGTAAGAGAACATCAGCTGTAATTTAGCCTTGAAATGCCTGCAGTACCCTCTACAATTAGCTAAGACAGTAATCTAAAGTCCACTGCCAGGAGGAAAACAAAGACAAGAGGTGTTCACACATATGCAGACATTAAACAGACTCCAGTTATGCACTGAGACCAATGCTATGCCTTAAGTGCACACTCACACACTCACATGGAGAAACTACACATCCACAGGGGATAAACTGATTCAGGTTCAATGAAGATGAATGTTCCTCGACTCACCCTGCTAAGTCTGGAGCCCTGTTTCTTTGTTTTTCAGCTCTTATGTTGGTTACTTTTCCCAATCGAGTTCCTTTTCTTTTTTTCTTTTACCTCAGAAAATAATCATCTAGTGAAGCATTAATTCTTACATAAACTGTGATCTATAATAGTCAAATAAAATAAATTAACCTTCTTGAACTGGTTTGATATTACAGGCTTTGAGTTAGCTAGTGGTAAAGAATTTATAAAATATTCCCCTTTGTTACAGATGTTTAAAGGAGAAGTAAACCCACATCTAACTTCACTTTTATCTTAAACATAAGACCTAAAACAATTAACTGCTTACTTACTAAATAATTTGGTTGCATGTGGATTATATATATATATATATATATATATATATATATATATATATTTT
>JARVGQ010000474.1:15730246-15746474 GCA_031762355.1 Hypsolebias martinsi | reverse complement strand
GCTTACAGTCCTTCCTGTAAACAGTTTGGACCGCGTGAAGCTGCAGAGGTCGGACGTGCAACGAGCTAACATGCTACAAGACAGGCTTGACCAGCTCAAAGTAAGAAATTAATATTTTTTATTTATCATTAAAATGTACTGTATTTTATTCATCAAAATGTACAGTACTGTACATGTATGTGTTTTTTTTAACATTATGTTGGGTACTGTGTTAGGATAGGTGGAGTGCTTGGTAACTAAAGTACCGTATATGTGGGTGTATAAGTGGCGGCTTGTGTGATGTTCGGTTTACGTTCAAATCGGGTTACGTTCGGCCCGTTGTCACGGAACTCGTTCGTAAACCGAGGACTAACTTTATTCCTGTTTTTGATGCAAATTGGATTCAGTTGTTGGTTTTTTTTTTGTTTGTGTTTTTAAAAAGCACAATATTATGTATTAAAGCTTGCAGTCAAAACTACGGTGGCCCTGATGTGCAAACCACACCTGCAAATTAAAATTTAAAAAACGTGAAAGATCAGGTATTTTTTGCAAATGAGTCCTCAAGGCTCAATGGGATTAAGCTGTATAAATAAAGGTTGAATGTAAAAAAATTAATAATAATAATAATAATAATAATAATAATAAAAATAAATAAAAAATGAAAAAAAAATTGAGTAGTTGTGGTTTGCACTTCAGGGTCACCATACAAAAACCATGAGTCATAAATCCATATGTTGACAGGAGCAAGGACTGAGGTGAGAAGCCAAATCATTTAAGTACAGTTGGTAAAAAAAATGCAAGTTCTTTCATTCATGACTGGTCAGAATAAAAAAAAAAAATTAAAAAAAAACGTCAAATATTCAGAGATTTTGTATAAGCTTGAATGTTATACTCATCTTTTATGTAGCCAATAGCTGTGGTGATTCAATAACATGACAAGCTGCTAAACACAAGCATTTGGTGATTTAATTATCACTTTTAAACAAACAACAGCTGACTGAAAAAAAGGTCTTGACAAAATGCTAAAAATTGTCAAACCTAAATACGCTCACACAGTGGTAGGATATTGATTGAAGTTGTGGGATTTACAAACATATTTCTAAATTGTTAAAAAAAAAAAAAACCTCCACTACTTCCATGTGACAAGTAGCATCTTCATTTTCAGAACAAAAACAACTCTACAACATTTTAGGATGCAATATGAAAAACAAACAAACAAAAAAAATACAATTGGTTTATTTTTATTAATTAAATGATTAAAGATCTGTGGTACCACTTCACATTAAGGCTCCCTTTATAAACGGCTAATAAGTAGTTAATAGATATGTTATTTATTCCTCTATAAACACTATAAATTATTAATAATTGTTTATTAAGCATTAAGTAAGGGTGACAGAGACAAAACTGACCAGTTTCTTGCCAAATAATGAGTCAAATCTGTTCACATATATATTTCATCTAGAGTTGATATATTAAACATTTCAGACTAAGTTACAACCTTGTAAACACAATAAGATTTGTAAACCTAGTTATTTAGCATATAATGTACTTTATTACTACATTATATCTATAACTAATATTATATCCTAAAAAATAAAATATAAAAGGCTTACAAATGCTTATTGTGCTTACAAGGAAGTACCGGTAACTTAGTCTGAAATGTTTATTATAATAACTCTAGATGAAATATATGTGTGAACAGATTTGGCTCACTATTCGGCAAGAAACTGCTCAGTTTTGTTTCTCTGACACCCTTAATTAACACATAATAAACAATTAATAATCATATATAAAGCGTTTACAGATGAATTAATAACATATCTATAAACTATTTATTAGCCATCTAAGGGGAGTCATTTTAAAGTGATACCAATTATATATTTATATAAATTGCACATCACCTGCTGCCTTTCAAGCCAGAGTTTTAAACTAAGATTTTTATTAGTTGATTTTGATGATGATGCTCAATTATGACTATCAGTTTTAAGCTCAATGTTTGTAAAAGTTGATTTGGTCATGACTATTTTTGTTTTGGCTAATGTCAATTAGCTGTGGCAGCCACTATAAATTGAACTGAATGGATTAGCTCCAAATAATAAACAGTTGTAGATGTACATTCAATAAATAGTTGCTATAAGTTTATTTAGAATCCGTTCAGTGATTCAGGAGAAATTTTGGTAACAAACACACACAGAAACACCTGCCCACACAAGACACAAGCACAAACATTGTTTTGTGTTTTCTTTGTATTAGCTACTTTAAATTTCAACCGTTTGGATTTGTGTTTTCTTTGTATTAGCTACTTTAAATTTCAACCGTTTGGATTTAGTTTTTCGAGTTTGACATTCACTTGAATTTTTGGCTGAATGCAAAAATCTAAATGTTTTTTCTGCCAATGGGGAAAAAAAAACCTCCTAAATTGCTCATCTGGTCTTTAGCTTCAGTAAATCGGACATGACTGACCCGCGGCGGAGAGGCAAGGCAGCTCCGCATGAACACAAATTGACTTTAATGATCCCATCTGCACCTAAATCCCTTTTCCCACGACTCAGCACTCATTGACATGCACTAAATTATTTACATTTGCTCTCCTTCAACATTTCTCAACACATTAAACTTCCTCACTTATTCTTACATGTCTTCTCTTCTCCCATACAGCTCAGTGGGTGTCCTGTTTTTCCCACAATTATCTTACCGTGCTGCTGTTGTTTGGCATATTACTGTTTTTGCACTAAGTGTTTAGCATATTCTTAGTTTAGGTTGTTTTTTTTTTAGATCTTACTGCAGTTTTTCTTTTAAAATTCATACTATTATTGGATGTAACTGAGACCCACGATTTTGTTCCACCACATGTACCATGTGATCCAGAAGTCAATAAAGAACCTTGACCTTACTTTTTTTTTAAATCATTGTACTTACTGTATCTCTCCAATATGAATTTTCAATCAAAAATATACAAAATAATAATAAAAACCAACTCTTTTTGGGTGTTTGTCAGTTTTATTTTCCCTAGAAAGCAACTTTTGCAAATCTAATATAGAGCCATGCATTTGATAAATAACTAAATAATTTGATATAGATCAAATGTCTATAAAGTTGCATTTACCTCAGTAAAACAATCTGCTTTATTAACCATATAACTTTAATAATACAAGAAAAACAAACTTCCACCTTCTACAAACCACAGCTACATTATTCCACCAGTTAATCTGAAGCAGATAAAACAGCTAAAATGCAAATCCTTGCAAATCCACACTCTTATGTTCTGTTTTAGCCTCTTGCAGAGCTTTGAGCAGGACCCTGTGGTCTTACAAGAGGAAACTGAAGGTCAGGCTGAGGTAAAGACGTGGAGAGATAAAGGATGAAGGATCCCGGGGACTCTGGAGAGGCCAGGATCAAAGAGAATGTGGCTGAAGTACCAAACTACTGTGGATATAATGCGCAGAGAGAAACTGTGAAAAGCTCTAGATGCAGGCTGATGGCGCATGGCTTGGGGGACAAGGATGTGATGCTTGAAGCTTCAAAAGACCTATTTGAAAATGTTTATGTCGCTGAAACTTGCACTATGAGCAAAGTCTGCCATGCTGCTCAGTCCAGTTTTATTCTAGAACATATATATTGTTTACCTTAGAAAACTAACCAATCTGGCTAAATTCATTTGCTATGATACAACCCATTGAAAACATGTATTTGCTTAGCTATAGCACTGAACAAAGACTGAAAAGAAAGATTATTTTTAAAGCAGTAAATCACACATTTATACACTACAACAATATGTAGCAACATTTCTGTATTTGGCTTTTCTGCAAAGTCAAAAAAAAAAAAAAAAAAAAGGGCGGAAAACTTAAAAATGCACTAAAAACACCCAACAAGATGCAACATTATTTTCTTATCTGTTGCTCGATTTTGTTCTCACAAGAAATCATTATGCAAATGCAACCCAGACGACATTTATCTCTAACTCTTTATGACGTGATATACAGGTTTCACTTAACTACAAGCAATAAAGTTGTGTTCAGGTGCTCGTTCAGATGAGTCATGCCCCATTTGATGCGTGTGTTTGTGTTGCATCATTGCAATTAAACAAAAGCTGCTTTGGTAAGTCAGTGAGCAGAATATTTTAGGCCCACATACTTGTTCTAACTCACTATAGGCTAATTAACAAAACATAGCACGATCAACAAAAATGTGGAGCCCAAACACAAAGGGTTAGTCGTGAAAAATCCTACCCCAAGCAGCAAAGAGAAAAGATTAAACTGAATACTGTATACATATTTATGAAACAAACTATATATGGAATTAGCAATTAGCATAGGTGTTGCTAACTGCTATTAGGTATAGCCATCTATAGCTAACAAGGAGAGGTTACAAAATGTGAAGTAAAGAATACCACATTTAGTGATACTACCAAATGTTGTTATTATTACTATTATTATTACTATTATTATTATTATTTATTTATTTTTTTTTTTTTTCTGATTTACAGGAGACACAAGAGAGATCAGATCCATCCATCCATCCATCCATTATCTTTTACCCACTTCCTCCGTTTTGGGTCACGGGGGTTGCCGTTACCCATGTCCAAAAATCACTGTGCGAGGGGTGGGGTACACCCTGGACAGGTTGCAAGTCCATTAGAGAGATCAGATGATAAATAAAATTATTTATTATCATTTATAAACAATTACTGGTAGTAAAACTTTAAAAAATTGTGACTACAGGATATTTGAATTCTTAAAAGTACACTCATCATATGTGAACTGGACTTGGTGCTTGTGTTCTAAACAAAACAACAACAACAACAACAAAAAATCCCCATTCTTTTTGTTTCTTTTCATTACCAACACATGCAGAACTATAATGCAGACAAATTATATTTTTATAACAAGAAGACAATAATAATATCAATTTAAAAAAAAAACTCGAAATAGTTTGCACCTATGTTTTTCGCAGGTACCTCATCTCTGATAACTATGTTGAACAAGGTTGTTGTCATCTAAAAAAGTTACACGCCTTTCCCTGGAACACTGTTTCCCCAACAACAAAATTAAATACTTCATAAAAATGTAAATTAATGTATAGTTCATTATTGACTGTATGAAAAAAGTCACAGTCGCAATTCAAATGGATCATGACGGTGAACAGTAGGTAAGGTTAGATGGAAGAAATATGCTATTAAATATTTGTGCATTCCACTTCATTTCAGAAGTTAATACAGCTGCCAGCATGTCACGTCGGCATGATCGTCTCAGAGGAGTTGACGAGGGAGAGGGTGGACCCCAGAGGAGAGGGCGGGCCCCGGAGGCTATCAGCATCAGCAAGCTGATTTTTTTCCCCACTATGGAGTGTGCTGTTTGTGGGAATCCGTTTTGTTTGGTAGCTTCGCCGATTGAGGAAATCCTTTGGATGAAGGACAAAACGTCTCAGCAAAAAAAAATAAACCATCAAGATGACCTGATTGAACATTGTTGGGTTTTATACCTGGATAACTGAACATGAACTTGTTAAACATATGGTTTTATGCATTAATTCTCAGTTGGGTCATCTGGACAGTTTATTTTTTATAAAGACGTTTCACCCTCTATCCAGAGGGCTTCGTCAGTCAGAGGAGTTCCAGTAAACTGTTTCCCTACCAAGCAAAAAAAATCCTTAAGTGGACCATCCAGTTTGCTGGAGCTAAGATGGTTTCTGGGTGTTGTCCTGTCCCCTGTCGACTCCTCCCAGGTAGGCAGCCACAACCAAAGTGGTTCAAGGCAACAAAGTTCATGCTCAGTCACCCATGTACCAAATCCAATAATTCACAGTCAGGTCATCTGGACAGTTTCTTAACTTTTTAAGCAAACTGGTTGGTGCACTTAAGGTGTTTACTGCTTGGTGGGGAAACAGTTTACTGGAACTCCTCTGATTGATGAAGCCCTCTGGATGGAGGGCGAAACGTCTCTATAAAAAAGGAACTGTCCAGAAGACCTGACAGAAAATTATTAGATTTGGTACCTGAATAATTGAGCATGAACTTTGTTACATGAGGTTTTAATTTGAACCACGTTGAAAACATTGAGCATAACGGACTGGATTGATGAGCTAACAGCTAAACAAGTGGAGCTAATCCTAAGTGGGTTCTTCTATCCTAAAACACCCCTCATCTGAAATGTAGCATAGCGATTCATGCAAGAGCTTTTTTGTAAACATTTGTACAGCTAACAATTTTACCTTACAAGATAATTCTGCCTGAAAATAAATATCCCCGCACAACATGCACGAGTGAGTGCACAGGATGGTTCAGCTCACTGCTGCTGTAGCCTCATTGCACTTTAAACATGATACAATTGTGTAAATAACCATATAATGTAGTGTAAAGGCTGGTAAAAGAGCAAATGCATGAAGGGCTGTAAAAATGTTTTACTTTTAGCTGTGCTTGTCATAGCTACATCGGGAACGAGTTTACCTGTCAGCTACATGTTGCTGATTTCTTTGAAGTAAGATATAGCTAGTTGTAGCTTGCAGCCAACTGTAACCATAGATTAAATTCTTAGTAAATATTAATATTAATAAATACTAACTTTTCCCAGCCTTTTTAGAATAAGTACGAGAAAACCTAAAAAAAAAATGCACAGTTATATTTTCATTTACTCTCTCTTAATACTAATATACTGAGATTTCGGAGGAGACAGCAGAGAGAAACAGGCTAAAAGCAACAAAGTTAAACAGTAAGTTGGAGAAGAGAGACTGAAAATAGGCAGAGCTGTTGTGACAGCAGGCAGAAAAGCCATTCGACTCTGTCAAGCACCAGTTCCCCCAGGGCTGCTTAAACACATTAAAACTATCCACTGGGAAAGAGAGGGGTGATTAGCTCATCTCAGCTTCAGGGTGGGAGATTTGGTGCAGGCGTCCACATAGATTTACAAACAGATAATGACACAAACGTACATGTACAGGGTAGTTAATAAATCGAGAGGAAGGCCGTGGAGGTTCCTCACAATTAGGGTCTAATGTACCATAATAAACACATTTGAAGCAAATCCTTTAAAATCAATCAGACCTCATTATTTTAATTATAAAACATTATAAGGACTCATGGGGAGTGGTAGCACAGAGGTTAGAGAAGGTGAGCCTGTGATCAGAAGGTTGCCGGTTCAACTCCCTACATCAAAATGTGGGTGGGAAAGGTGAAATACCCACACTTGTCTCAACACTTATTTGCCTCTGGGTTCTTAAGCAAGCTAAGGCCCTTAACTCCCACCATCTGCTCCCCCAGGCACACTAGATATCAGCTCTCTGCTCCACACAGATTGCTGTGGTAGCTTGGTGGTCTGTGGTTGCATCAGGAAGGGCATCCAGTGTAAAAACAATTGCCAAGTCTTCATGTGAGATGGTTCACTTTAGTGACCCCTTAAGAAGGGAGCAGCCAAAAGAAGAACAACAAAAACAAAAAAAGGACTCTTCTGCTACGTTTTGTAAAAACTGCATGTTAATAAGCACTGTCGGTTGATGCTATTAGCTATGTAAATGGAAAACAGTACACAGTAGTCCCTCACTACTTCACGGTTCGACTATTGCAAACTCGTTATATCACGGTTTTTCAACGCACATTAACATATAAAAAAATTGCACAGGACACACGATTGTCAGCTTTAATATTACTCGTGATTGGGACAGTGCTGGATACAGTATTGTCCAGTAAGAATTAAACAAAAAAAAATCTAATAAGTACTTTAAGGCACCACCATTTTTGTAGTTTTCTCTCAATATGAATTCCCTCTCATAACAACTACATTTCCCAGAAGCTTGGTAGCTACATATGTTCTGGAATGTAACACCTGAAAAAAAAAAAAAAACAGGGGACTACTGTACTCGTAAATTCACTTCATCTGTTTAAATCTGTTTTGAGAGGAGTGAGTTTTGGGGCTTGTTGTGACAAGGACTTCAAAACTGAATCAAAGAGTATTTTCATGAACAAGCAACAAAAACACTGTGTAAAGAGTCATCAGCTGAAGATATTCCGTATTCATTCTGTAGAACGTTGAATACATCACTCCAAACTTCCAGTGTTCTGCTGTTCTGACCAGCCTCAGCCGTCATGGGGTGGAGGGCTGTCCGTTGTTATATTTCAGCCGAGGCTTTGTAAGCAGGTTCTGTCCTCACTCTGCCTTTATTTCAAGACATATCATCTTTGTTTTTGTTGTCCTTCAGACACCTCCATAGCAGACATGACTCACAGCCATGCATTGCTTGCAGTCCTGATTTTGCTCACTCCTACACCTATTTTATTTTATTTTATTTTTTACCTGTAATACACAAATAAATGTCCTGTGTGGACAAGTTATCCCTTTTTGTTTGTTTGTTTGTTTGGTTGGTTGGTTGGTTGCCCAATTTGTAACAAGTGTGATCCCCTTTAAGATTAAAACCAGTTCTTTTAGTTTTCAAGGTATATGAGACATCCCAACTTTAGAAGGAATCTTTGACGTTTGAAAACATTTAAGGTCTGTGTATTGCCTTTATTATATTAGTGAATGAACAAGGGCAAGGTACAACCCGATGGGATTACCTGAATTGAATGTGAATAGCCTAGAACCTTTGTGCAGTACTTAATGTCATTTATTATTCATTTCATACAGTTTAGCCAAGCACTCCGGGCCAATAGTGGTCTGAGATGTGTGGGTGTGTGTTTTGTAGGCCTTGTAAGTAATCAATGAATGGCTGCAGGCAACGCTGCAGCCAAAATTCAATTACCACAAACTTGGCAGAGCAAACTGATGAGAAATGACATTAGGAAAAAAAAAATCAAACCAAATGTATACGGTTTAATTTAACACAATAATAAAATCTCCCTGAAGAACAAATTTGTTCCTGCATCCTATTTGTCAAATGACTTAACATCTTTGTGCATTTGTGTTTTTTCTGTGATGTAGCAAGAACTTACATTATTGCTATAAACTATAGAATGTCTTCAAAGCATCACTTTTAAGTTAAAAAAATTTAATTAATTAAAAAACGACTTTTAAGATGTTTCTTTTTTTTTTTAATACATTAAAAAATCTGCACAAAAATTAGATTGAACACATGAAAGCGCTCATCAACTGACTTTCATGCAGAAGTCTAGTTTTCATGGTCAACTAACTCATTTGAATCTGGTGCCATTTTTGTTTCTTTTTATCTTGATACAATTTCTGTTCATTGGACTATTAAACAAGATTCTAAAAGCACAAAAATGAACAAACACAAAACTGAAGTAAAGGCCTGGCAGTACTGGAAATGGAAAGTGCTTGTTTCAGACTGAGATGTTGTTAAGTAGAGAAATAACAGAGCTGTTTTGATCCAAATGCTGTATAACAATAATGATGTGATATTGTGATATTGCACCAGATCAGTCAGTGCTCAGAGTAAGTTCTGTGAATGACAGTCAGCTACTACCACATCAAATTGTTGCAAAATATCTACAAGTGAATGAGATTCTGTTTTATTCGAGCTAAAGTTAATTAGCTGTGGTAGCCATCTTGAATTGGATTGACTATACAGTAACCAGCTGTAAATGTACGTTCATCGATTACTTTTGGAAGGTTTCATTAAAATCCCTGCAGTGGTTCATGAGATATTTTGCTAACAAACTTGACTTCAGCAGGTAATACTGCATGTTTATGCAATGATTTCCCCTGATGAGAAGCACTTGAGTTGCAAAATGACTCTCAGTTACTAACACAGCAAGTTTTAGCTAAATATTTGTAATTATTCAATGAACTTGACACATGTTAAATTTTTTTTATGTCCATGGCTGTGCCAGTAATCACATAATCAATATGTTCCAAATGTGAATAAATTGTAGATCATTTAATTGTTATTTCATTAAAGTTTTTGTTTATTTTTTCATTTACAACCACACACAATTTTAGGTCAAATTTAATGAAATTGTCTAAGCTATAATCATTTTGTGCTTACTCAGTTAGCAGCCATTTTTAACTGGGTTTAGAGATGTCGTTCATAACCCTGAGCCCAGCCCAACCTGGATTACGGCCGGGCCATAATAATGTGCGGGCCGGGTCGGTGTCAGGCTTTTGATCGTGTCAGTGGACGCACACGGCTGACGGTCCAGTTGTATGGCAACACGGCTTGCCATACTATTCAATTATACGTCACATGACTTGCCATAAAATCACAAGCTGCACACGACCATTTGACTGTGCGCTGACTGGCCTTGAAAGAGGTAAAAAGTTCAGTTAAGCTTCAGATGGATTACTGCCAGTGATCCATCAGCCCAAATGGATGTTCATTCAGCCGCTGCACTCAGCAGACGCACGTGGCCGACGACCCAAACAGGTGAGATCACAAAATGTCCGACATGTCAGAGCAGGGTCCGTGTCTGAATAATGCAGAATGCAGGCAGAAGCAGGGATTTAATGTTCTTTGACGCCCACCCCCTCAGCGCCGATCTTCTGCCCACTTTACTCAGCCATGTGCATCCGCCACCTATTAATAACTATAATATAGCTATAAGTAGTCAAAGCTAAATTAAAAATGTTGGGGTTTTTGGGTTCGGACCTGTAATTACTGTTAATTTGTCAGGTATGGTGGGGTTCGCAAATGATAGCTACAGGCTGGGGCTGGGTTGGGTTGGATTTTTTTAGTTCCAAATTACACTCTAACTAGGCTGACTTTTTTAAAAATTCCGTTGTAGATGTGCATCCAATTGTTATTTTATGCAGGTTGTATTAAAATGTGTTGAGTGGTTCATTAGATATTGATGTGATTTGCTGCCAGACAAACTCAAAACAGCATGTGCGCAACGCAAACGCATTATTGTCCATCTTTAACTTTTAATGTTGAACAATATTAATAACTATAATTATCTCCAGCAGTCACTTCAATTGCGTACTCTTTATTACATCTACATTACCGGTACATTTATTCTTTTCACGGTCAACACCGACGTGCATGAGTTATAAATCCATGTACACTCAAGCACTAATCAACCCAAAAACCATATTTTTGAATTGTGGGAAACTAAAGAACTCAGAAAACCCACAGAAGTACAGGGAGAACAAGAAAATATTACAGTATATGGTAACCTCTGTGCCACTCTTTTCATATACGTCAAAGAAAGTCAGTGAAATCACACTCTCACACATATAATTCTGTGTGACTCTGTCAAATCATTCATGAAGACCAGGACTAAAATATCCTTTGAAACTTGCCAAAGGCAGATATTAGTCCTCTATACTATATGTCACATTGCTTTTTGGCATATTAAATGTCAGCTTCAAATGTGAAGGAAGACGCCGTATGATGGCTACTGTGGATATACTTTTTTTTTTTTTTTAACTGTTTGTGATGTTGTGATTTCAGTTTTTTGTTATAAAAGCTTAAACTCTATGTAAGATACTTGACTTTCTTCTGAGGTATCAGTTTTGCAGAATCTTTAGCTGCACATTTATACTTCTATTGCCATGTTCAGCACCATCCCTGACCTTGTGAAGTCACTGTTGAATGTAACAAACTTGCCAAACTTGCTATAGACAACTCCTGCTATTTTGACCTCAAGCTAGTGGAAGTACTTTAGTTTATAAAATGTGGGTAAACTAAAGACCATGTGAAATAAATCTTTTTTTTTTTAATCTGTCTTACATCACCAGCAGCAGCAGCTTGATGACACATGGAAGGTTTGGTTCATGGATTCAAGCTGTTCATGCCAAATTCTAACCCCACCATCTGTGAAGCTCAACTAATCAGGCCCGGCGATCCAGTCGTGAACCGTTCAGTTTCGGTCAACTTGTACTCACTGCTTCTTCAGATTGCATGTTTTTACCTGTAGAAGGAAACTGGTGGCCGCAGAAAATCCAAACAATGAGAGAAAATGCTTCCACTTATAGACAGACGTAAAGTCTGAAATATTTCTGACTTGCCTTTCTTGCATACAGCAGGTGTGGACTTCTTGTGTAATACTTTTGAGGCTCGTGAATCGTATATACTTACATTCGCTGTGTGTCTTATTCTGATCGCAAAGCCTACTACTAACCTACTAGCAATGACTTGGTTCAGACGTGCACAAAGAAATATAAATTCAGTTTGTATTGCATTCATTACTGCTTTTTTGTTTTGCTTTGGGTTTTTTTTTTATTGTTGTTTTTTTTTTTTGTTTTTGTTTTTTTGCAAGACCCAGAGACTTTGACTGTGCAGGACCAATAGCCTCATTGGCCAGCTTGCAACATTCTATGAGGCTGAACCCAGGCAAAGTGATGCACGTCTCAAGCATGGTTAGATCAACATTTTTCCTTTAGTCTGCCGGTAGGAGAACTTTTGTTGGGTTGTGACTGTGAGTGAGCCTTAAGGAAGTCAGCAGATTAAAATTAATTTTCACTTTTCACATTCCCAACTGAGTGAGCACAAACGCAACAATGGGATGGGATAACTCTGGTTTAACAGCAAGAACAGGAAGTCCCTATTTGTGGTTGCAAACCAGTGATTAATTTGAGCTGGATCCTGCTGGAACAGGATCCGGGAACTTTCTTTTTTCACAGGATGCGTTCCGTTACCTGTTTGCCTTTGATCCGGTAACTCAGGCTTACTAATAATAAAGAAATGAACAAATATGACTGCCTTGCATGAATAAAACTTAAATTGGATATGTAAACTGAACATAATGACATAAACACTCATTTTAAACACAACAGCATATGAGCTGCCCCTTCAAATAGCATTTCTGCATCAACCTTTAAAACATCTCTGCCCCTAAAGTAGTGGTGGGGGTGAGTGTCGAGCTAACCAGGCAGTTGTGTGCAGGCAAGAGCCCACAGGTAGCCGCAGGCAGGTGCCTGGAAGTTTCATATGTGGAGTCAAACAACAACGAACAGGGGCAGTGTCGGGTATGGAACCATCAAGTAAGGGGTAGGGGGGTAGGATGTTGACAGAAGTGGTCTTTACAAATGTAGGTAAATGTAGATGTTTAACAACTCATTAAAATACACCAAAATGTAGGAAATTACATTTAGTTCATTCAAAAGTTTATGGGGGATGACCCCCTAAGCCCCGCTGGATCACCCACTATTTGCATTCAGGCAATGATTGGTTTACAAATTAAGCCCTTTTGCAAACATCCATGTAATGAAAAGATTGGCAATGCTAAATTTTATAAAGATATCATTCACGTGAGCCTCTGTAAGAAGCACATGTGAAATCGGAGATGTTTTAATATGGCAACAACACTTAGACACTGGAACCTTTTGGATTAGTTGTTAGCTCACCACTCCAGTCAGAATCAGTCAACATTAATTTGTTCCACGCTGAGAACATTTAAAGAACTACTGAATATTAAACTGTAATATATTAATTGTTCATAAACTTTTCACCGAACTTGATTTGAAAAAATCTCAAGTGTTGAACTTATTATGTTTCAAAATGCAACGGCTGATATGCAGACGTGCACTTTTGCAAAAGCACCAGAGTGAAAAGCTGAAGCAACAATCAAAGGAGTGATTCACATGCTGATCTTCAAAGGGCTCCCCACAATCCAGTGCATCTTTTAATTTTTTTTGTGTGCCTTATCTTCACCTTTTTCTCATGTTTTTATGCTTCTTGGTGTTTTGGGCTCCCGATCCTCCTCGTCCTTTTTTCATCTCCTTTGTCTTCTGCCTGACACACTCGGCGTGAGAGCTTTTTGCATCTTGGTAGGTCGCATTTTCAGAGCAGCACACTCGGTGACATTAGTGACGCTGCCAGTGATTGCTTATTCAAAAGAGAACAAGCATTCAGAAGAAGAAAAAAAAAGATAAATTGATTTCACTTCTGTTAGTCTGGCTTTGCTCCCTTCTTTCTCTTCCTGGCTTGTCATTAGAGTTAAAGTTAGAGCCACCTCCTACTGAAATCTCCCACTGCAGCACTCTGCACCACTTTTTTTTTCTATTTTGTGCTTCTTTTCAGCCTGTTATTTTCCTCTCCACAATTTAAACATTACCTTGCAATCAGAGCAGTGATATCACATATTAGGCAGTACACAAGACAGATTTTACTTGCTTGAACAACATGGTGATGTATGTAGTGGTTATTTACCATAAATGTAGGTACACAAAGTAAACCAAGCGCCTACAGGAGTAAAGATTTTGCTTGTCCATTTAGAGCTTCAAAACTCAAATTTATTTTTGATGTATGTACAGACTGCACGGTTAGAGAATGGAGCTGAGCACGACAGAGAACTCTATAAATACTTGAGTGCACAGCATTGCATTTTTATTGTTGCACTAACACAACAACCTACAGGCAAAACCTTTTCACTTCTGCAAATCCCACCTTTAAGAAAAATGTCCACAAGGCACCGTCATTTGTCAGATTTGACTCATTTGCTCCGTTTGCTTAAGTCTAAGTGTATCTCATTCTCTTCCTCATCCTGAGGTTTCCTCTTTTCTTACCCCATCTCTCCCGCGAGTTACAAGGATTAAAGACCAAAATGCAGAGATGGAGAGAATTTAACCATTTGCAATGTTTTATGTGAGATTAGCAGTGTAGCATGAAGGTGCACTCCCCTGACTGTGACATCTGACCCTTGGGTTGTCTAGAACATTCACCCTGGAAGTTTTGTAACTCTGTGATACTCTGTCCCTCCCTCCATCCCACAGAGGAAGTCTACGGACCAATCAGAGGGGCCCAGACTCTTTGGATTCTATTCTGACAATGTCCTTGGCCATTCCTCGGCACCTCCCTCGAAATTGCATGAATCTCTCCAGAGGGAACTACTTCAACTGAGCGATTTTATCTGAACTCTGCAGTGCCTCTGTGTGTTGTCTTTGGACACACTCACCGCCCTTGCGTCTGCCCCCACGGAATGTCAGCGTCATTATGTGCTAGTCAAGCAAGTTTTTTTTTTCCTTTCATTATCATGCTGTTAACCTTTAGTCAAAGATTAAGAGCATATTATGTTTTTTTGGTCTCCAAACCCTATGTGCCATTTTAACCACTTTTTATTGTCTGTCCAAACAGGTCTCACTTGTAAATGAGTCTTCAAGACTCAATGTGATTTATATGTTTAAATAAAGGTTGAATGAACAAATGAACTGTTTTCTTTAAAGTGACTTTTGACCTGAATAATGTCTATTTTTACACATTCACTGTCAGACTCAGGACTGAGTGAGGTGGAGGAAGATGACTCATTGTGGCGACCCCTGAAGAGGGAAAAGCCAAAAGAAGAAGAAGAAGACTGTCCTTAGACTCAGTCAGCCACAGTCTGACTAATGTTTACTCTTTTATGCTTTAAGAAAGAAAACAAGACCATAAATAAAGTTTGTTTCATTTGGTTATGAAAGGTTTGAATATGATTGATGTTGATTATTGTTTGCAATCATTTGAATGAAATCATGTGAACTATTATAATGTGTTTTAACATATTCTCCCCATTCTGTTTTTCGGTAAACTTATCCTTGAGAGACGTGTGTGTGTGTGTGTTTCTGAGCTGAAATCTGTTAACGTCAGAGGAGAGTCATAATATGTCAAAGGTCCCAACACACTTCTGAGAGATGAGAGTTCTAACAAAGTTTTTTTGTGTGATACTTCTCTGTTTGTCTGTTATTCCCATCCTGATGTGTTCATATAATATCCTTCACGTAATTCCTGAGCAAAGACGTTTCCTCAGTTACAATTTCTCTTAGAAGCAAAATAGAGTTCCAGTAACTACAGAAAATAAAACGTCATTTTTCTCACTGTGAGACTCATGATTTTGGCTTAAAGTGTGAGCCGGCTGAAGGATGTTGATCATCTGCAAACCTCATCATCTAAGACACTGACCCTGAAGCAGTCACAGTGACTTTTGGCTACTTTGGGCAGTTCCTGGCTAGTCCTCTCCTTGTGGTGTATCCTAGTTTGAACAGCCAGCAACAGCCCCGGAAAGACGAGTGAACCCAGCCCTCAAACTGAACTGGTAAGGAACTGAGACCAGCTGACGTTTCTTTTTATTTATTTATTTATTTATAAATTTGTTCATTCTAAAATACAATATAAAATAATTCCATAAACGATAACATACAAAATATAAAAATGAAAGGTAGCAGAAAGAAGAAAAAAATCTTCTCATATCTGCCGCTTTTTTCCAACAATTAGTTCAAACAAAATTAATCTTCAAGTAACAGAACAAAATGAATAACTCTTTCTAATTTTTCTAACTCTAATACAATACACATTAAGCTGCTTCATATATATATATATATATATATATATATATATATATTTTTTTTTTTTTTTTAAATAATAATTATTTTTTAAAAAAGAAGAGATT
>JARVGQ010000474.1:15590389-15606995 GCA_031762355.1 Hypsolebias martinsi | reverse complement strand
CACACCTTTTTCAGTGATTTAATTACGTCCTCAAGTTCTGCAGAAGCCTGTTTAATCCCCGGTCCATTCAAATCAGGTGTGATGGAGCAGAGAAGCAACTAAACCATGCAGGATGGTGTTCCCAGTGTTGGAACCACTGGTCCAGATGACACGATTTAACTTTTTTGTCATTTATTTACCTGGATGATTGAGCTTACAGCAGGAATTAGTTGATCTGGTTCCCAATCAGACTAGCTGTTGGATCATCAGTCCATTCAGAACTGAACTATTTCTCCAAAATGAAGCAAAAAAAGTTGTCTACAGCAGGTAAGATATTAGCTGTTCATACATTTATACCAAGCCTTGTTTAAAATGTCTAAATTATTATTTTAATGATCATACCAAGGTGAAAATCCCTGCTGTTTTAATGACTCCAGCTTCATTTATATTTATTTATTTGCTCTTCATGTGGCTGTGCCTGTGCAGTGTTATTAGTTTGAACAGTGCATTTATTGAAAGGAACAACTGTTACATGACCCATTCATTTATACAAAGCTCAAACTGGCATGTTCCATTCACACATCATCTGTCCACGAGAAGAAAAAGATCGCAAACATCTAGATTTTTTATTGTTTTTGTAACAAAGTGGATTGTAAATATATAAATAGATCTTTTGTACAGAAATAGCGAAAGAGAACATGTTAATATCAGCAACAGATAAAGAACGAGAAAAAGCAGGAAGCCGAGATTTGTGTCCATCAGTCCAAACCTTTATCTGGTCCTTCCCGTTTGGAGTTGATGAAACCAGAGGCGCGAGTCGCATTCGATTCGTAAAAGGACACAATTACAAGACTTTTGATTTGACACAGTGATGGTGCTTTGCAGCCCTGGCTTTTAAAGACCAAAAGTTGAGAATGTCACCCCAGCAGAAAGTAAATCTTTGGGATAAAACATGAAAACTGACTCTTTCTGCTGTTTAATCATATTAAAGGTTGTTACCACAGGAATTATACACTGTTAGTGTAAAACCCAACGTAGAGTCATCTGAACATCATATCAAGGGGCTTTTGCTGCTGTTCTATCACTGACACTACTTGTTAAAGAACATGAGGCCAAACACCTGAAAATGTTTTATTACAATGAGACAATAAGAATATTCATAAAACTGTTGCTGCAGCAGAAATACTGCAGTGGTGCACCAACATAAACAGGCACGGTTTTCATTTAACTTTAGCATTTTGTGTAGATTTTATGACGCAGTGTTGATTAAAAGTGAAAGCTTGATTCTTTGGGCCTTAAAGAATTAGCAGCACGGCAGAAATTCGGTCAACAAAAACTGACTGAGCAGGGCGGCGATTCTCTTACACCAAGTCAGTCCTTTATCGTGTGCTTTATTGGGCCAGGATTTTGCATCGATTGTTCTCAGAGTCAAAAACTTAACATTAAATGTGTGTATGTGCAAGACACTTTTAGCTTACAAACCAATCAGTCAGACATCTAAATTTCCTCCGTAAGTCTCAAGCATCCCCCACCCCCCTTCTCTGCCATCTTCCAACAAAGTGACAGCCATTTTTGTCAGCTGCTGAGTTTTAAATCTCTGGCGCCGCCAAGGCTAATCATTCTGCTGGGTACCACAGAACTCGACTGTGTGTTCGGAATAGCAATGAATACCCGACTGCTGCTGCCTGCGAGGGCAGAAAACATTAACATTGATCTAAACGACAGACCCCTGACACTGATATGCATCTGATCGTGCCGCAGTGGAACCCTCTGAGCAAGCTTCACTGCCCCGGATGTGAGGGGTGAGAGAAATAAAAGCTCTGAATTACAGATTAGCCTCCAGCGCTAATAAAGAAGAATTGACTTATCTGGTTACAGTGCAGCTTCCCGTAATTAAAATAACTCCACAAACAGGCTGCCTGACGTAACACCGGCCAATAGGATAAGTTGATGACTGGAATTTCCCCAAAGGCCACTTCATTTGATGTTTTTTTTCTTTGTTATTGATACAAAGACACCTCTTTAGGGTTTGGTCATCTCTGGGCTCCACATTCGGTTTGGGGACAACCAGGCTTTAAAATCAACAGTTCACATCTTTTGAAGTGGGGTTTTGTGGAAAGGTTATGAAGAATTATTATCTTATCTGTTGTATATAGCGCCTTTGATGGACACGGCATATTGGAGTTAACGACAGGATTGTCAAGCTAACAGCTAGTCTGAACAAGGCCTAGTCTATAAATGGATTGCTGCCATTTTAAAAGAACTTTGGTCTAAAAATGGTCATAATGGGGCAACTGTGGCTTAGTGGTTAGAGCAGTTGTCCTCCAATGGGAGAGTTGGGGGTTGGATTCCACCAGCCGTCACATGCTGAAGTGTCCCTGAGCAAGACACTGAACACGTCACTGCCACTGATGTGTCTCCCATCGGTGTATGAATGTGGTCTAAAGCACTGAATAGGATTAGCTTTGTATACCTGTAGACAGAGTGCTGTATGAATGTGACGACTCAGATTGTAGTGTAAAACGTTTTGAGTGTCTTTAGATAGAAAGGCGCTATATAAGTACAATCCGTTAACCATAATGATTTGTGTTAATTTTATTGTAAAACCTTTTACATAAACTTACATTTTAAATTTTGAAATTATTCCAGCTGAATTGTTATGGTATTCCTGATGGGAGTGCCCCAAGTTTGCAGCAGAAGTGCTACAGCTAGCTGTGGCTAGTTATGCTTCTTATGAACCATGAAAATTGACGAAAGTGACCATAATCACAAACTGACAGTGATGTAAACATTTATGTTTTATTTATTTATTTATTTTTTTTGGCTATAGTAATTTTTCAAAATTGAAGTTACTTTAAGAAGGACGCTCTGACTCAGTGGTGTAGTCTGCATTTTTGTAGTGAGTATAACCCAGTAAAGTTTGCTTTACGTTTGGCGTTGGACACCAGTGAAGTCACGGAGTGCGAATGTCCAACGTCCAAAGTAAAATAAACTTTACCTCGGTCGGTCCGTATACTGTGTTTAGAAACCAAAGTACACTGGATAGTACAATATAATCATCAATTTATTTAGACTTTTAAGCACATTGAACATTTCCAAATTTCTCTGATGCTTTTATTTGAATAAATGTACAACAAACTTTGTACAGCAGTCAACTTTGTATTAAAAACATGTTATAGAATTTATAAAACCATATCAAAGCAAAACATTTTACAGTACTAAGTAGTAAGTACAGAAGTATTAATTATACAATAACTCACTGGATAAGTGAATGTAATAAACAAGTGCTGCATACAGACAGCTTGATATGGAAGCTTTTAACTGCTGTTTAACTGTATGACATGCATCATGGGGCACTTTTAAGTGGATATACTGAAATTCTTAAGCTTTTCTAGTGGGCATTATCCGAATGCCCACATGTCACGTAGACTACACCACTGCATCTGAATAGCCATTAGCTTGTCAATCTGGTCAGAATTAACTGTAAAATGTTTTTACAAACTGAGGTCACGCAAAAAAAAAAAAAAGGTAAGATACTAATAGTTCATATTTCCACTGAAAGATCTGAACTGTTGTGCTAAGACCAGGGAAGGAGGAATGAAAATAATTCATTGAGCTATCAACAAGAGCGCTGCAGCTCAGGACAGAGCTGCTGATGCTGCATTAATTTACCACTGACTGAACTGATGGATTGGGATTAGGTTCAGACCATCACATTAGCTACTGGGCGAGCCAGCATCCATTCAGGACACTCTTTTTTTAAGCTGTGATATGTTTTTAATCAGAGTAAAAAAAATGAATCAAGACATAAACTACAGTAAAAATGTCATGTTTTGAGCCAGAAAGACAGCTTTTTCATTTCTGCCACAGAGAATAATCCGCAAAATTTTTTGAGCACATTTATAAGTAAACTATATTTGCCCCTTTGTTGTATTGTACTCAGCCCCCAGCCATTGATCAGAATAAATGAGGTGTTGATGTACAATACAATAACCCAAATCAAAGTCAGTTAGCCAGGATGATAAAATAAAACAGAAACACACCAAGAAAAAAAAAAAAGATTAAGAGAAACAGCAAAAACTCAACGTTCAAATCAAATATGCTCAATATCTCAGTCCCCACAGTTTATTATTATTTTTGTTTGTTTTCAATGTACGTTCACTCTTTGGACACAACAATATATATATATATTTTTTGTCTCTCAAAAAATACAGGAATCATGCAAATATAACTTTTTTCTTTAATGTAGTACACAAAGTTAAACTTCCTCTACTCTTGATCCTTTATGACACGTTGCAAGTTAAGATTAATCCCTGGATTCCCCCGAAAACGAGTTAAACAACAGACCAACTGAAATCCAGACAGCACACAGACGCATCAAGAGATCAGGCTGAGTAAAAAACCCATAGAAGTACTGTATTTACCATTGTCATTATTCTTATTTTCTTTTAAATCTTGTATACAAAATTCACAGATATTTCACAGATTAAGTCTTTTGCACCATCTTTGGATATTGGGTCCAATCAGGTGGCAAACCCAGCCCAGCCTGGCTCAGTGATGGGATTTTCATCTACTCTTCTGCTCAGAAACCAGATTATTTAAAGGTAACATATAGAGCCGAATACATTCTTTTGACATTGCTAAAATAAGTGAGACAGTTTTGAGAAGATAAAATGAAAAACTAATTTTTTAACTGTTTATTTTTTCATTTTACTAGTGCTTGGCAATCAAAAAAGAAACCAACGGCAGTGCTCAGCCCTTGAAGAATGATAAGCAGGAAATCAGCCAAATGTTTCATTTGTTTCAGCTGACTTAGGCAAATGCACATCCGAGAAGCAGACACACACAAAACGGCATGTGTTAAATTTTATTCCACAAGCCATTCTGTGGCCATTATGAAAAGACAGTTTTCACTAATCAAATATGGCACATTATCCACTCAGGCTAATTTCCCTCACCAAAAGCTAAGAGACTTAACAGACGAAATTACTAAAGATATCAAATGACACTGTCAGCGCTGGCACCTCCATTAGTATTAATCCAAGATGTAAGTTTGAAAGTTTTAAAAATGAGCTGCTTTTACTTGTTAGAGTTCCGAAATCGGTTCTAGTCTCGTTCTTTAGTTACGTTATTTAAGCTAAGCACTGATTCATGCACAGAAATGTTTAGTGACGCCATGCTTTCACATCTTCTATCATAGATGTCTGCCTGCATTCAGCCACAGTCCTGCTCAGTGCCCTTTTCCACCCAAGAACCTTGAATGCTACCTGCCTCACAGGAAAAAAAAAAAAAACAAGAAGTCATTTTAGCTTAGTCAAAGTGTGAATCATCCTGACTCACTGCGTTACCATCGTCTACTCTTCCTGATGAGGACGAGAAAGAGCAAGGGAGACTAGAGGGAGTTAAATGTTAAAAAAAGTCACGCTGGTACGTCATGGCTGTGAATAAATTCACCCATTACCTGGAAATGATGATGATTACTCATCAAGTAGTTGTTTCACTTCAACTGAGAGCAATGAAAGGATGTGGAGACGATAAATAAAGAACAGTATCAACGCATTACAACAGTTCCTTGTTTGAGAATCAGGCTGAACTTAAACTGTACTTTGTTTACACTGTAAAAATAACTTGTCAAATAAACACAAGTTTAAAATTATTCACTTCCCCCCCCCAAGATGGAGCAACTAACCTGTGTATTGACTGCTTTGTTTTATAGCACACCAGTACAGATAAGTGTGCAAAGACTGAAAATGGACAAATGTCTTGGAGTTTGTAGTGAAATACAGACATAGTGAAGGATCCCAAGCCAGCATAACAACAAAAAATTAAACAGGAATAGCACAGTACACGGTTTTGTCACGTGAGGAATTCTGAGCAAAGTAAGTCATATGAGAAAATAGTAACAAATGGCATTTTCATTCATGTAACAGTATATTTTGTCAGAAATGAAGATGAATGGCTCCTGGAATGATAATCGAACTGTATTAAACTAACTCTCTGTGTCGATTTTCTGTAAACTTGTAATGGCAGTTGAGACTGTTTTGGGTCAAACGCTTCATGTTTCTTCTGTTTGGTCAGAGGCTTGTAAATGATACCAGGAAAATACAAATTAAATCAAAAATGTCCTAGATTTGGTGACAATTGTTTGTATTTTTTGGGGGAAATGTATTTTTTTAAATAAGAAAAGAGCAGCAGAAAATTAAAGATCTCTACATTAGACAGTGGTGTATCCTAGATTTACCAGTACTAAAAGACCATAGTGAGCTGAATGTTGACCCTGAATGTAGCCACAAATATTTTGTTAAAATGGAATATAAAAACAAGAAAAGACGTTCAGCAAATACAAAGAGAAAAAAGAAACCATTTCTGAGTTACACTGCCGTACTTTTGCACATCCTGCTAAACTTGCATTCATTCATGAGATTGAATAATGTGCTAAAAGTCAAGAAGCTGAAGCAAAAAGAGTAAAATACAAATTAAAATACTCTATGCTTTCTGGACCCATATCCTGCCTGAAAGATAATTTCTCCTGCTTCCAATTTAAAAACATCAGAGCAGGCTGTGTTCAGCATTCTGCTCACACATTGTCACTTCATTGGAACTGTGGCAGCAGGAAAGAGCTGAAAAAGAAGTGAGCATTGTAAAAAAGTTTGAAATGCTCTTTTTAACATGACAACTTTGAAGTAAAACGGGGAGCCATGGCCACAATTTAAACATTCACATTTCAAGGATTGGATTTCTCTGATGACAGGAAATCTGAATGCTGATGACACATCACACAGGGATATGACAAGTAGATAACTTCAAAAGAAAAAGCAAGAAAAGTTGATGTTTCTATACAAAATATAAAATAGGACAATGTAATGGTTGTGTTAGTGAGAAGCGCTGTAGATATAACGGTCATCACATGCCTGTGAGACAGACTGTGAGGAAAAAATAATGAACATGTATGACATCTGTACATTTGTACATGCCGTTAATAATCTAGCATAGTTCAGACTCAGACAACCAGCCACAGGGCAAAATATCAACAAATAATAATTTCTGTCATATTGGGCATATACAAGATAATCTGACAAGGCATGCCAACACCTGCTTACAATGACCACTGTGTACCAAACAGTTACACACACAATTATGAGGCAAAAAGTGCAAGTGGACATGCCTGTCACAAGTTAGTTAATTAGGATATCAATTATAAACAACAATAGCATTGATTTCCAGAAACGAGCAGACACATTGGCAGTAACTAAGTGTCCTTTCTCCACTGTGCCTCATTCATTTTTAATGTTAGAGAAAGGATTTGGAATGTCCCGTGGTACTAATTTTAAACCATGACAACAGATCTCCCCATAGCAAGGCTTTAATTCACTTACATTCACTCTAGACTCAACTATTTGTATCATTCTGATTGTTTTTACGTTCCCTCTTTCTTTTGCTTTTAGTTTCTCTTGGTCAATGTCACATACAATGCATTTCACATTTCCTGCAGATTTTTGTAAAGATACACAGTACAAGCTGATTCACCACTGTGATTAATACACAATTAAATTGTCTCAATAAAACCTTTTTAGAAAAGTACCACTTACAGAAATAATTAAGAACATTGGATGAGCAGCTTTGTTGAAAGGTTGTGAACATTTACTATCTTACCTTTTGTAGATAGCTCTGGATTGATGAGCTAACGGCTAGTCCAAGCAGGGCCATGACCAAAATAAAGCTAGCTGTAAAACTTCCTGTGCAGCCTAGGTACTTCCTTCAGGAATATAACAATACAATTATAATATGAAACAGATGTTTGCGTAAAAATTCAAATAGTTGTTTTAAGATGGCAGCGATTTGAGATTTGACACTCATTAACCATTAGCTCATCTTTACCATGTGAATTAAAGCTCATTTCGCTAAACTGAGTTTTTTTGAGAGCTATGAACAAGTAAATATATTTTGTTCATTTATTCCTCACAAAACACAACAACAAAAGATCTGACCTTTCCCTTTGAGGGAAATAATCTCCACTAAATTGTTCTATTTTCTGGTTCTATATATGGCCACAATTTTGTTCAGTCTCTCATTCTTTACTGAATAGACTTGCAAAACCATGTAAAATAGTATTTGGAAACATGTTTAAAACTTTGGCAGTAGTCCTTCCTTTTTCCTAAACGTTGTTGCTCATCATACTTTCCTGTTACATAACTTAAACCTTGTTTGACTTGTTTCTTATCGGCCACTTACATTTTTTGAAGCAATTGCGTTGGGAATACAAAAATTCAGCCTTAAAATATGTCGTAGAGGGACAGGGACTACGGTAAAATTGTACATAAATAATAACTGCGCCTTGTCAACTATAACAGGGCACATTCTACCCGTTCCATTCCATCATATTCACCATTCTTTGAGAAGCTGCAAATGGATGTGGAATCCAACGTACAACAGGAAACACCTTGAATCAAACAAACTTTAAGCTTCAGATGAAACATGGCACTCGTAAATAGAAAAAAAGAGATTCCAAAGCATGGTTAGATTAAAAAGTATTAAATTACAAAGTTTGCATTTGTTCCCTGTATAATAGTTCAAATCCACAACATTAAATAAAAATGTCAAAGTGCTACCAAGAAGTGTAAAACAAAACACTGTAATGACTCTCCGATCCCAGGCACAGTTTCAGAGTTCTTGCTTTAAGCACAATATTTTATATACCCAGCATGCCAAAAAAAAAAAAAAAAAAGGAAAAAAAAAATCCCCAAAGGCAATATTTGACCTACATTTTCCTCCTTGAAAACTTCAAATGGTTTCACTGGCCCTTGGGCTGATCAGGAAAATAAGTACTGAAACTTTATTTCACATGGTGCTCAACTCTGGTCCCCAGTCACAACTTCTGCTGAGCAGATACACCCTTCCAATAATCAAGAATGTCATGTAGGTCCTCGCCTTTAGCAAACTGCACCTTCTTTCGAAGAGCATTTCCAGCCGTCACATAACAAGACTCGTCACGCGGGCCTTTTCGATATGGACGAAAACGCTCCCAGATCCGCAGTGAGCTCTCTGAGGAGTACTCCGGACTAGAAGAGTATCCAGAGTAACTGGTGTGGTGGCGAGCAGGGGAAAGCTGGGAATACGATGCTGCGTCCCTGCGAGAGCGCGTCAAAGGTTTTAGAAAAGAAACTCTTTGGGCTGGGGAGCCTTGGTGTGACCCTTGGTAGTAGAGAGCCGGGACGGAGTGGCGGTGCTCCGAGCAGTGGTAGTCCTGCTGCACCTCCAGCTGCTGCTGCTGCTGCTGCTGTATTTGTTGTTGCTGATGGTAGTGATGTGACTTCTGATTGTCCTGATGTTGGGCACCAACACCACCACTGTCGCAACCGCCACCACCCCCTCCACCACAGCCTCCACTCCCCACTAATGGTAGTCTATCCAGTGGCTCCCCACAGCCCACAGGACTGGCTCGGTCTGGGAACTGCAGCTGTTGTTGATTACAGGCATCGGGACTTCTTGGTTCAGGAACATCCAAGCTGTACACCCTAGCTGCTCCTCTGTCCCTGTCTCGACCCATGGAGCCACAAGATGTGGTGCTGCTCTGCTTCTTAACAGCATTTGCCATCACAACAGCTGCATCTGCACTCATTTGCCTTTGAATTGGACGTGCAGCAGTAGCTGGAGGTGGGTGCCTATAGGGGGGAGAAACAACAAAGCCGCCACCACTGATTCCTGGGCGCTCAGAGAGGGGAGTGTTTAATGCAGGAAGTGGTGGAGGTGGTGCTATTTTATTTGAAGCGTGACTCTGACATGACTCTGCCACCCCGGAGGAGATGGGGATCAGGCCACGAGTAAGCGAGGACGTGCTAGTGGGTGGTGGGGAGGTGGGATTAGATGAAGCAGTGGCGTTAGCTGAAGTGCTTGAAGCAGCAACTGCTGCTGCATCCAGCTTCAGAGCATCTATACAGTTGTTAATGATCTGATTTACTTTGTCCACTTCCATGGCAATTGTGGAGATCTCTGAAGCAGAGCCATGTCCATCATCATCTGAGTCATCGCCAAGATCAGTTCCATCATCGTCCCTCATGTCATCCCCTCTCCTCCCTCCATGTCCACCATCTCCCACTCTGTCCATCCCTGCTCCTGCAGTTCTCACATCCATGTAGTTTCCTTTACTAGTAGCCATGGCTTCTGAGAAAGCACTAGCTAGCTTTTCCACTTGAGGGATAGAAGAGAGCCTTGAAGACGTGGTGTTGGCTGAATGGAGCATGCCAGAGCTTGATGAGGTGGACAGTTTTCCTCCATGGTGGTGTTGATACTGATGGTGCTCTCTGGACTGCTCCTGCAGCTTATGGACCGCTGATGGATCATTGGCTACAGCTGCTGCCACCTCTGGACCATAACGCATTTCCAGTATAGTCTTCTTGACACAGATAGACTTCTTCTTCTCGTCATGCATTCGTTTCTTGCGTAGACAATAGTAGACAATTCCTAAAATAATAAGCATGCCAAACAGACAACCTACAATGGTCATTATGTAATGTGTAGTGGTTGAAGATGAGGGCACCAAATCATCTGAATTTTGACCCCGAGTGGAAAACTGTAGACAGGTGTGATTATAACGTTGTGAGTTGCGGATGGAGGCTACGCAGAAGGTATAGTTGTTGTTAGGTTTAAGCTTCTGGAGCTTGATCAACTCCTTCTTGTTTTTCAAATTCATCACATCTGACACAAACGTAATATTGTACTGTGTCAGGATATACATTTTGCTGAAAGGTTTTGGAATCTTCACAATGAGAGAGGCTGTTGAAAAAGAAACATGATGAAGCTTGATGCTGGGACTGACGCCATCGTCAACAGAAGAGGGCGAGGTGGTGGGCTGAAGATAATAGGGTCCCACACCAGCAAACATCTCTGGTCCAATCCCAGAAGGACCCTCTAGATCTGGTGGGAGAGATGTCATTCCTGGGATCATCACACCATCTCTGCAGTGATGGTACAAAATGTTTTTGGCATTTCGGCCACCGTGCCCAGAAGTAAAGGGACTTAGTAAGGGGTAGCCAAACATTTCTCGGGGAGTCTCACACTGAAGGCGGTCATAGGTGTGTGACACATTGTTGAAGTACTCTAACCAGGTCAGGAAGCCATAAAGGTCGCAGCCACAGTGGAATGGATTTGCAGCCAATTCACACACCAACAGACGACTGAGAACTGTGAATGTAGACGGGTCAATGCGAGTGAGTTTGTTAGATGTCAAGTCAATGCTGCTGAGGCTGGGGCACTCCCAGAATGCATTGCTGGCAATAACTTCAATTAGGTTGTGCTGCAGGAAGAGGTTCTGCAGGCGACCGAGCCCTCTCATCATAGCTTCAGTTAAATTTGTCAACTTGTTGTAGCCCAGTTGAAGAACCTGAAATACAAAAACAGGCATTATGGTAGTTTTATCCCTTTATTAAAAACTACAGTATTTAACTCGTAAAGAATACTGTAATTTTTAGTTCTCGTTACAATTTTAATTTACGGTAGTTTATTTATTTGAAATTTATCATAACGCATTTGATGCTTTGGTTCTAAATAATGTCTGTTAAATGAATCTGTTAAAATATATATACTGTTGACATAAAATGTGTCATTAAATGGTTTTTGATGTCTACAAATCTTCCAGATTGTTTGCTAGAAAAAGCATTCCACAGCATATTTTAGCAAATAACATACATATTGTAATCACCTGTAGATTGGCTTGTGCTGCGAAGGCCCCATCCTCAACATAGCTGATTTCGTTCTTGGTGAGGTTCAGGTCAGTCAGGTTTGTGAAGCGGTACATGTTACTAAAAAGCACCACTTTCAGTTTGTTTTCATTCAGTCTCAAGTCATGGACTGTGTTGTTGATGTGCTGGGGTATAGTCTCATAGGGAGGCTGGTTCTGACTGCATATAGCTAGCCAAACGTAGCCTTTGTCCCCCTCAATGAGCCAGCAGTCCCCACTGGCCTTGTTGGGGAAACAGGAAAAGAATAGTAGGCATGGAAGAAAAATAGGGAGGAGAAGAGAGGCTCCAGATGCACCCTGCATCATGTCGAACAATGGTGAACGGAGGCTATAATTAGGGCAAAGATGTAGGAGAATGTGTTTGCAAGGGAAGGAGAAACAACAAAAACTCAAGGGGGAAAAAAATACAAAAAAAGAATTGGGGTTTGTTGATGCCTTCACAGAGACAGCCTCAGCATCCTCGTGATTAGCAGCAGGCCCATGTTACATCACAAGTTGTTGAACTGGAAGTTCAAGGGGCATAACTTGTCTTCATACTCTCTCTTTCTGTTGGCTTTCCTTGTGCTTGACTCAACTGGGTGCTTCCTTGGATCTGAGGGGAAAAAAAGAATAAAATATTTTTGTGGAATATAAGCTCACTTTCATAAATATGATTCATCATGTCAACAAGTGTTTCATGCAAGTAAAATGAACATTTTAATTATTGAAGTGAGAACAGTCATCTTCCAGAGGTTCATTGAAAGTCAACACTGGGTTCATCCCATTTCAGTTGCACTTCCTGATAAATTTTTCCTTCAACCTGTTGCATGACACTATATAATCATTCTTCACTTCTTCACAATAACCATTCAAAGTTATTAGGATGAGGTTGATACTTATAGTGTAAAATAAGCACCTAACTGTATATTTTCTGCCTCAAGAGAATATTTTCTTACAAAGTGCAACATTGATCACCCAAATGCTGACAGCAAATTGTCTCCTAAGTCATTTTTTTTTCCTATGACACCATTCCTGCCAAAACCAAAGCTTTTTAAGCCATTTGCATGCAATTCGAATAGTAGTCAAGCATTTACATATGGGGTGGACTGCCGATTGCATCATAACAAACATTGCTGTTGTGCCTGCTTTGTAGCAAAGGAAAACACACTTATGCACACTGTGAACAAAGATTCATATTTAAATGAGCGTATGCTCTCTCCGAAATCTGTGCACAAACACGCAGACACACAAAAATATACGTTTAACAGTTTGCAAGCACATATCCAGTCAAATCCACATGCAAAGATAACACTAGTACAGTACATCTCTAATGCAGTACATAGTACATTTTATCCCACAGCTTGTTACACATAAAAAACAGTTTTTCTGAGAAAGAGGAAAAAAGCTTTTCTTGTGCTCTAAATACAGATTTCTTTCTAATTACAACAAAGAATTGAACTCATTGCACTTTATTCTGGTCCATGTTCCCTGGAGATCACAGACAAATAATATAGTTAATTTTCTGTTTTTTTTTTTCTCAGTCTGCTTATTATTGCTGAGAATTCAGATGCACAAATTCTGCAAAATTATACATCATCTTGCACCACACTTATGCAGATTTATTTTTCTTATTGAGGCAAAGGCTACACTCATCTTGAGACAAAGGAAGGAGGCGTGTTGTGTTCAGTTTGTGTGATCCACTAACAGAGATGTCAAGACAAGTCAAGTCAACTTTATTTCTAGAGCACAGTTAAAACAGATAAACTGTTATCAAGGTGCTTATGATGTGTGTATTATAAGAACATAACATGTTCTGATCATGAACCATCAGGTTTCATAACAGTCATTTGTATTAATGAATGCACACAAAACTTATTTTCAGCAGCCTTAGGGATAATTGAATCATGGCTTATTCAGATACCTAAGTGAATTTTTTTGATTAATACCACAAATCCCATGTGTTTTATAGAGTGTGTAAGATGTATGTATTTAAGCACATTTGGTTGCATTTATCTTGACTATTACTAAATATTTTATATATTTGTGTGGCATTGATAATTATTTATATGCAACAGATGCCCTGACTGTGCTTTAAATGGGTTTAAGATATATATTTAAAATAATATTAAATCTTAAAATTTCTGCAAACAATTGTATTTTTGCATGTACAGTACTTACAAGTAACTGTCATCATAACAGCATGGGTTTCTGAAAAAAATCTTTTCTGTCTATAAAATTTTAATAGTACTTAACCAAGTATGCAAATCTTACTCAATCCAGTTAGAATAAATTAGATTTTACCTGCAGTTTCAGTAAGTAAATTTGTGACTATTCTGACTTGAATAACTGCACCGACTGTCTACACTCACACAAAAATAAATTTTATTTTTCACTTGTTTCACTTCTACCCTCAAGTAAGAATTCCAGTCTCTGTTGAGCCCACCAAAAACCTATTATGGAGCTCTCCTTTGCAATTCCTTCTCTTACTTTCTCATCTGAGGCGTATCCCCTCGACATGAGACATGATCTGATTTGGTGCTCCACATTGTGAAACCCAGAGGGTTCACACGATAGAGGCAGAAGACGCAGCATGTCTGCATGAGTTCGTGTTTAGGGATATGATTACATAATTAGAAAAATGGGACATGCAGCAACACTCGCCTCAGAGGGACAAAGACAGTTCTTAACACTGATGCATTTGTGAGAAAAGTAAAAAAAAAAAAAAAAAAAATCAGTTTTTGACCATTTTCCTCCATGCTGCTTTATGTTGAAGACTTTGATTTGAAACAAATGAAAGAACTATTTAAAAAAAGTTGGACAATTTTTAAGCTGAGATTTGTGAAAATATAAACAAATCATACCTTAACTCTTCCAGATTGATCTTTAAATGACCAAAAATTTTATACTGGATTCACAAACCAACAGGTGAAGTCTGAGTGGAAAGTGAATTGCAGCTGTCTTTGAATGGCCATCTTTTAAATTCTGTAGCAGTTCACAGGAATGCTATTTTATAAACTGTTACGCCATCCATTATTAAGTAAAGCATGGTCATGTCAGAAGAAGTATTATAGCATTTGTGCCGGAGGTGTCCTAAACTGCATCACAAGTGATACAGATAGCTGCTGCTGCCACTGTTATTTACACTTAACCAGAAAAGCTTATATAAACAGCCGAGTAATAAAATATAGTTTTTTTTTTTCATAAGCCACAATAAATTTTTGAAAATAAAGTCGTTTAAAGAAGGCACCAAGAAAACACTCTCTCCAAACTGAGGTGGTACAAGGAGCTTCAACAATGCAACATTAATTGTTCGTAAACTTCCCATACAACCCCACTTCAGAGGGTCTGAACTATTTTATGAGCACTTTTTTATTTTTGTTAAAAGCAAAACAGTTCCAGCAGAATGTATCATGTCCTAAAATGTTGCTATACTTGACCAGATCGTGCAGTTTGTATATTTGTCACAGTCACCACACCAGTCCAAAACTAAAGGAACAGGGGAACAGGTAGTAATTGTTTAAATCAGATTCCCTGAAGGCCAGTTTTACATGAGGTCAACTGGAGGGTAAAAACAGAGACCTACCTGTTTCTATCCCTACTAAAAAGTAAAAAACTGGGTTATGGTAACTGAGTGACTTTTGATTTTATCACAGCTAGAACATTTAGTCATAACATTTAGTCATGCCTATATATATATATATATATATCCCCCCCTCCCCCCAATCCCCAATCAAATGAGCTATAAATGCTATTTATAGCAGCTGAGCTTTAGTGCAGAATCATTTCCTCACTGTCATTTGTTCTCCATTCCCAGGCCACATTACACATTTAAAGTAAAAGTTACATCATGTCTTCCCAACAAAATGCTGGCAGAGCTATATGCTATCAGGCATGACAATGCTGCTGAGTGATAATCATGACAACAATAATGAATGGTAAAGCAATTCAAGCCACAATGTGTCACAATGGATGTTCTTTTTGTCTACATGACTACCTGTTGCCCAGTGCCACTTTGATTATGAAAGTACAGTACTGAGTAGACAATGTACAGTTTGGTGTTGTGACAAGGATTCATCATTTAAATGATAAACTTTAGACAACAACAGAGAGCTAAGACAAAACTGTCAACATTCGTGAAATTGGAATTTTCTAACTTTTTTTTCTTGGTACCACAAACAGAGCTATGAATTTATTTATAGTTATGCGTCCCATCTGCACTTACACTTTCTGATGGCAGGAAAAGAAGACAATGGGTTGTAGGTTAAGAAAAGACAGTATCAGATCTAAGACAACGTAAAACCAATGGGACAATGAAACCTGAACAAACTTTATATATGCAGACAACAGCCTAGTAAAGTATTTCAACAAGACAACGTTCTTCTGCACACAGAACATGTATCTATGTGCTACCTGCATCCTGCTGAGACCCTCTTGGTTATCCAGTCACCTGACCTTTCTCCAATCAAACATTTTGGAATCAGCTATGTCAACTCTGACCCAGATCTCAGGGATTAGTTAAAACAGATGTGGATTGACTTGCCACAGAGAGGATACAATGACTAGATACTGTTCCACACCAGCTTGCCACCATCCAGACCTAAAGGGGACCAGCATAGTACTTGTACTGCCAACTCCAATATCCATGTGACACGTTGGTGTACTCATTTCATTTTTCATTCATATAGGCACATGTGGAGTTTTTTTGTGGGTCCGAGATGGTGTAGAGGCAGGGCGGCCGGCTCATGACCGGAAGGACCTGGGTTCGATCCCCAGTCACTGCATACCTCGTTGTGTCCCTGGGCAAGACACTTAACCCCGAGTTCCTCCCGGTAGAACTGGCTGGCGCCTTGCATGGCAGCCTACCGCTACCGGTGTATGAATGTGTGTATGAATGGGTGGATGGCTGGTACT
>JARVGQ010000474.1:15551146-15565059 GCA_031762355.1 Hypsolebias martinsi | reverse complement strand
CTAATATTATATCTTAAAAAATAAATTTACAAATGCTTATTGTGATTACGAGTTTGTAACTTAGTGGGAAATGTTTAATATAACAACTCTAAATAAAATATATAGGTGAACACATTTGGCTCACTATTTGACAAGAAAGTGTTCAGTTTTGTCTCTCTGTCAACCCTTAATTATGGTAATGCATAATAAACATTTTTTTAATTATTTATAAAGTGTTTATAGAGGAATTATATATATATATATATATATAGCCCTTCTAAGTTACGACAAGATTAGCATGAGACAAACTACCCAAATACTTTAAACCATAATTAGACCTAAATTCAAACAGATATAAAATCGACATACAAAACCATGTAAATATAATAAGCTCAAATTAAAGAAAATTCCATTTTTACTGAAATAATACAGGGTTTATAGACAAGTAAAGACAAACATTTTGAAATAGGTCATGTAGCCAGTTATTATAACCAACTATCCAAGTTACATTATAAAATCAAGTATTTATTTGAAAAGTACAGTACAGCATCTACCAGCAGTAATATTGAAATATATTGTTTAAATAAGTCATTTTCCTTCTGGTTCTGTACATTATAATCACTGTCTTTAAAATGGTTGTATAAGGCCAAACATATCCAGCAGTTGTACTCATATATTTTATAGCATACATTAGATAGGAGGAGAGAGGATATGAGGATAAAATATTTGTGAAAAACCTGCATTAAAAAAAATTGAATTGCTTCAATGGTCAATGGTTTATGTTAATTTAAAAGTGCGAGGGAGATTCATGCACATGCGACGCTCACAACCAGTCCATGTTCCATCTGTCGAACACCACATGTTACACTTGCGTCCTCTTCAGCACACAAACACATTCTAACATTCACAGGCGTGCACAAATTCATGCACCTCATGCAGAACAATCAGCATTGTAACCTTCCCAGATGAGAACGTTTGACTCCTGTTGATACGCTTCATCAATTCATTACCACATACAGAGAACCTAACCTTAATCCTCCTCCTTTTAATCAGTTGGAAATAATGAATCAAAGCGTTTGCAACACAGAGACAATCGCTGCCGGTCAACGTGCGCACATGCAGGCCTTGTTTCAAACATTGAAAAATATTCACTGTAATCTTTATTATGAATATTAGCACTTTTCATTGTTTTTGTTGGTTTGTTCACTAGCATAATTGGCTCGCTAATTTTCCACGGTGCCATCACATTTATTTAAACGTTTAATTCTTAATTCCACACCAACCAATATTACTGTATACTTATTGCCTTTGCCCATCTGTGTATGGGTGTGTGTTAAAATATTAACTGAATCATGAGCAAATTTAAATGAAACATTCATAAAATAATCACCGGGTTGACATCAAAAACTGATGAACTTTTGGAGTCAACTTTCTTTAAGACAGTCGCGACAGCTAAGCTTTTGTAGCAGTAACAAGAGTTTCTGTAACTCAGTAAATATGACAGAAATTTAGATGAATATTTGCTAAATGACGGTGAGAAATCGTGAAATTTTGCGTTTTTTTTTTTTTTTTTTTTTTTTTACTTTTGGAGTCAATTCCGTCAATTTGTTAGCAAACAATCTCAGAAATCACTGAGCGTATGTTAATGAAACCTTCAGAAAACAGCGATGTGCATCTAGAACTGAGTAACTACTGATTAACCTTTGAAGTCAATTCTGTTTAAGATGGTTGCCATAGCTACATTAACATGACCCCATCCGATAAGATGACTCTTAGTCTAAAACACCTGCATAAAAGGCAGCAGGCAAGTTGCCTTTAATTTAAGCTTCATGAGTGCATTCATATTGATCATACACAAGCGAACCCTACATGTGTGGCTGTTTTTGGACTGTGGGAGGACGATGGAGAACAGCTGAAAAAGAACAACCACACAGAAACAGGGCGAACCTGCAAATCCCACACACTGATTGAAAACAGAAACTTGTGAGGTGAACCCAGCATCACATCGCCCTCCTCCAGTAAAGCACTATTCAACTTTAAACTCTCTTTTACCACGACAACATCATGATAAGTTAACAATGTCACAACGCTGTCCTCAACCCAGATTCCCTGCCTGTTTCTCTTTCCTCCTGGTGTTTGTTCCGATACGCCTGAAGGACAGCCCCCCACAGTGGAGTATATTTTCTCCCACTGCCCGAGTTTTAACTAAGTGCCACTTGGCCCAATTAAGATTCTTAAAACGACAGCATTTGTCAGCTGCGATTGCAGCCTGTGGAAGATTGCAGGCATGGACCAGAAAACAGCTGAGATTAGAGAGTCAGAATGCATCCGGCGCTCCTTCCGCACCTTTCTCCCCCCAAGGAGCAACAAGCACTGCTTCACTGACGCTCGCGTGTCGAGAGCCAACACTGTTCAACACACTCTGCAGCGGCAATCATAAACACTCAGGAGGTTTTACAAGTACTTTGCTTCAGGGTCAGATAGTGAACATAAAGTGCTTCGTTCTGAGGCATTGTGACATTTTCTGCAATTCCTTAAACAGACATTTCATGTTGTCACAACTGTGCACACTAGCATCACATTTATGAATGTTAGCTTGGATTGGAGAAGTATCTAAACGTCTGGCACCACTTGATTGAACGCATATTGCCCACCATCTTATGTGCCTGAGTGGTAGACGCCATTTTTAATTGGAAAATGTTAACAGGTTTTGTGGATTAATCTTTGCTACTACCACATAAAGCTTCTGCTCAGTATTTACAAAACTGACTGAGCTATTTGTGTTTTTAGGTGCCTCTGTCTGTGGCAGACATTGTGAATCAGAATAACTAAAAGTTATTCAGCTGAAATGCATCTAATGAAACAATCAGAGAGTTTGATCAAAATCCATTCAGTAGTTCACAAGATACTTTGTTAATGCTATAGGCTAACAAACACACACACAAACACCAACCAGAGCCAGAAAGCGCTACAGAGGATGGTGCAAATAGCAGAGGGCATCACTGGTAGCACTTGCCACACCATCCAGGACATCTACCCCAGCTGATGTCTGTGTGAAGTACACAGCATCAGGACGACACCCAGCACAAGGATTCTTCCGTCTAACCTTCAGGCAGATGATACACGAGTCTGCCATTGCGTACAAAAAGACTAAAGGACAACTATTACCCACAAGCTGCCAGATTACTGAACTCTCAATAAATAACACTGTACAAACTGGCAATAACTAACTAATAATTCAACCTCAATGTCACCACATGTGCAATAACCTGTCACACAACCCATGTGGTATATGTTGATTATGTGCAATATATATATACAGTATATATGTGTGTGTGTGTGTGTATCACACATATATGTTCCTAGATGGTCTGAAGTTCAAGATGTAATTCGTAAACAGCTTGTTGAGGCCACGTTTTAACGTTAAGGTTCAGAAACAAGCAATTCAAGGCCAGAATTCTGCTCTGACTAAATCACATCATTGCAACTGTGTTTTATCTCATTATTATTCAAAGAGAACGTTGGAGGAAAACAGGACCAAAGTGATCTACTGAGAGTTGTTTTTGCTTTTCATATAGACTACTGCCTCTGAAAGTAAGGCCTGCAGCTGTTTCTGTCTGCTGAAGATGAGGAAAGAATTTTGCATTCTTGTTGGGCAATATCGAGGATTCTTTTTAAGTTGAACTCAGTACACACCTTGCTTCAAATCATTTACTTAAACGATTCCAAATACTAACAATGCTACTGATTTGATTATGTCGGAGTTCTATTTTTTTCCCCAAATTCATAGGTAATAAATGGAGGCTGCTAAGAACCTAAAGACTGTTTGTTTATAGCAACTATTGGAATACCTCAAAATTTACAGAATGATAAACCACAAATTATGACTCTAAAAAAGTGGGTTTCTTTCACTGCTACATACATTTTTCACATAGCTAAAAGCATTAAATTTTAATGGACTCTGCTGCTGAACTGGACTTACACAATGAATAAACACAATCTAATAAAGACATAAATACGTGGTCTCCTACTCGCAGATACATAAAGGTTTACTTAGAGCTTTCCTTTTCCTTTCACTTTTCAAGTGCCTTTATTTTTTGTTAATAATGTATTGTTATGTTAAATATGCACAAAACTGGCAGTAAGTCAGACTCGTCCCGGTGAGAGTTGGACTCCGCCAAGGTTGCCCTTTGTCACTGATTCTGTTCATAACTTTTATGAACACAATTTCTAGGCACAGCCAAGGTGTTTAGGGGATCCGTTTTGGTGGTCTTAGAATCACTTCTCTGTTTTTTGCAGATGATGTGGTCCTATTGGCTTCATCAGGTCATGATCTACAGCTTTCACTGGAGCGGTTCACAGCCGAGTGTGACGCAGCCGGGATGAGGGTCAGCTCCTCCAAGCTGAGGCCATGGTCTTGAGCCGGAAAAGGGTAGAATGCCCTCTCTGAGTCGAGGAGGAGGTCCTGCCCCAAGTGGGGAGGAGTTTAACTATTTTGGGGTCTTGTTCACAAATGAGGGAAAAATGGAGTGACAGCTCAGTAGGCGGATAGGTGCAGCATCTGCAGTGAAGCAGGCGCTGTACTGGTCTGCTGTGGTGAAGAGAGAGCTGAGGCAAAAGGCAAAGTTCTCAGTTTACCGGTCGATCTACATTCCTACCCTCATCTATGGTCATGAACTTTGGGTTGTGACTGAAAAAACAAGATCATGGCTATAACCAGCCGAAACGAGTTTTTTTCCGCAGGGTGTCTGGGCTCTCCCTTAGAGATAGGGTGAGACGCTTGATCATCTGGGACTCAGAGTAGAGCCACTGCTTCTCCATGTTTAGAGGAGCCTGCTGAGGTGGTTTGGGCATCTGGTTAGGATGCCTCCTAGAAGTCTCCCTGGTGAGGTGTTCCGGGCATGTCCCACTGGGAGGAGACCCAGAGAAAGACCCAGGACACGCTGGAGGAACTTTGATTCTCAGCTAACCTGGGAGCGCTTTGGGATTCCCCTGGAGGAGTTGGCCCAAATGGCTATGGAGAGGGAAGTCTGGGCCTCCCTATTTAGGCTGCTACTCCAGATAAGTGGAAGGAAATGGGTGGATGGATGGATGGAACACATATACACCCCCCACCCACACACACATACACACTTATAAACAACTATAAAGTGACACAAGTTTATGGTCTTGTCCACATGGGAATTTCTTTTTTCTAAAACTATCTATTTTGTTGTCATCTTTAAAAATGTTCAGGTAAACACAACAGCATTTTTAGAAGATTTTCATCCATTTGGGCATTCAGAAAGAAACCTAAAACACTGTCATAACTATGCCAGGCCTGTGTGTGGTGCTGTAACACTACTACAAAAATACAGCAAAAACAAAAAACAAGACGCACATCTTGATTCATGCACTTTGTGTCTGCTTCATTGTTTTGGATGTATCATGTTCTAACCCCATTATAGTTTTTATACTGTACCTTACTGTACTTTACACTATGTCACCATGTCTTACAATCACAAGGCTGAAACGATTACACATTTTGCATATTCAACAAAACTGTTCCCATGTGGATGGGTCTTGCTGCTCTGCCACAAAAGAGTTTGTCATTAGTTTTGACAAGAGTTAAGGTTATGTACCTAAAGCTAAATAGAAGTTGGCGACAAAAAAAAGGCAATGTGTCAGGACACTGGAAATCCTGAAACAAAGTGTTGTTTTCTGGCACTCCTCTCTCTCTCTTTATTATTGTTATTATTATTATTATTATTATTATTATTGTTGTTGTTGTTGTTGTTGTTATTGTTGTTTGTAATTCCCATGGGAAAAACACATGGTAAACACTTGAAAATAAGCTGCCAAACAGTTAACAAGTATAAAAGAGATAAAAAGAACTTGTGATGAAAAATAAAAATCTAGAGACGGAACGGTGTGACTAAAAAGGAGAAAGAAAAAGAATAAACAGACAATAACAGGGATGTCTGCAATTGTATAACGAGAAAGAATTATTCAGGAGATAAAAAATAGCTGTTTTAAGTAAGATGACACTGCAGGACAAGTGACAAAAGCAATCCTCATTATAGCTGGTGCTGCTTTGTAAGTTTCAAACCTACTTTTCTGGCAGATTGTGAAAGAAGACTATACTTCAGTAATTAGGTATCAGTTTATTCCCTCTCTCTTCTGCCTGATGCCACAAACCAAGCCACAAAATGGACACTGAACAGGTGGTTTCTTTTCTCAGAAGTAAAAACGTCTATTGCTTATTTTTCATGCAGTCTGTCTATCTATCTATCTATCTATCTATCTATCTATCTATCTATCTATCTATCTATCTATCTATCTATCTATCTATCTATCTAGTTTCTATTTTCGCAGCACTTTTTCTCTTCCTCCGTTCGTGGGCGCAGGCATATCATCAGCATATGGTCTGTGATCGTGCAGAAACCGAAGAGGACTGAGAGAACAATGGCTTTAGTATAAAGAACAATGGTTTCATACATCGCTGGCTGTAACAGTAATGATCACCGCCACATTCTTTCTGTCCTGTAAGCCAAGCACGACTCAGATCCCCGCTCACAAATAGAAGTGAAATTCACAACTTCATTAAAAGGATGCTGTGATAATAGAAGCACATTAGGTGTAATGAAGGTGGCCATGTTTCGCTGATTTCATATGGATCGCACTTGTGCCAAAAACTTATTTGTGTTTTCCTTGAACTCAAATGCTATGCAAGGATAAAAAAAAAAAAAAAAAAAACAATTATATAGGGACTAACTTTTGTTTGGAGCTCAACCTCTTACAAATAATGAGGATCTTAAGGCGTGGATTTACTGAGCTGTCTATGTTCAACCCTCACCTATGGTTGGGAGATATGGATCATGACCAAAACAACAAAACAACAACCTCCCATATACAGGTACAAGCAGCTGGAATGAACTTGCTCTATTAAGGTAGCCAACTCATTTAAAGTCAACTGAGGTGGTTCAGGAATCTCATTAGAATGCCTTACAGGCATTTTCTGAGCATGCCATTATGAGGGGAGACCTCAAGGAAGATTCAAAACTCATAGGAAAGATTATTGTTGTGTCCGGCATGGGATGGCTTTCTGATCTGGTGCTGGAGAGTGTTGCTAGAGAGAAGGATGTCTGGGTATCCTGCCTGGATCTGTCACCTCTGGAATCCAAACAGTGTTTAATTTGTAAACAAAATGATACCAGAATGCAAATCGCAGTGTGAGACTAAGTTCACTGAGGTCAACACTGATACCGGAACGCACACACAAAACAACACTTGGGCGCACAAATGTCAAAAATACCAAACCAATTCATATTTATAATTTACATTTAAACGCTTTGTATGGGATTTATAAGTGTAGCCTATTATGCACAGGATCGTTTCTTACCTTACTAGTTGTTTAGCATGCTCCGCTACTCTCACACATCCTTACACACACCCCACCCCCACCCTTCCAACCCCGTAGGTAAGTGGCATTTTGCTTAAGGAAAAACTGAGATCATTGATTGGTCGTTTGCTGATGAGCCCACTGTATTGATTGACAGGTGGCATTGAGGATTCAACTTGTGCAAAAAAATAAATAAATAAAATAATAATAATAATAATAATTAATTAATAAAAAAAAAGGTTTTTACTGGCCTGTTTGTGTCATTTATTTTAAATGTATTCCTTTTTGTGTGTGTGTGTGAATCTAAGGTATGAGAATTAAGCTTCCTTTATTAGTAAGCCTGAGAGTTAATGGATCCAAACAAACATTACCAGAACCCACACTGTTGAATTAAGTGAGTTCCCAAATTCTGTTCTGGCAGGATCTGGCTCAGATTAAACTCTGAATCCAACCAAAGACGAGTAAAAGAAAACAGAATGATGGATGAAATTTGCTAATTTAATCAATCAGCCTGAACAGTTCAGGCATTTATTTAATTCAAATCAACCTAACTGAAACAAAAAGTTTAAACAACTTACCATCTTAATTTATCCAAAATGGATCGGCAAATTACACAGCGTTCAATCAATCATCAAATTAACACAGAGTTTACACAACAAGATAAAGCATATTTTTTTCTTGGATTTTTGGGTTGAAGCAACATGTTGATTTTAACAGTGTAATAGAAGCAAATGACATTTTTAAAACATAGAGGTAAACATTCGTCCTCAAGGTGAAACATTTACTGACTTCATCAAACTTTTGGACTCAAGGTTCATCGAAAAAAGTGATGTTTAAATAATCAATAAGTGATTTCATAAATCATATGCTTATGGAACAGCTTTAGTTCTGTGCATGTTTACAGGTTTGGAGATTTAAAAAAAATTGTTTTTGAAGCAACTTTTATTAGAGGACAGAGCATTTACTAACCCATATAGTGTGCACTTTGCTTGGTGCGTAACAGGTCAACGTCTATCTGGGCTACCTACATAGTCTAACCCTGACACGCTTCACAAGTTTAAAATAACAGGAGGCTAGGTCTCAGACGACACACCGTTCCTCATTTAGTGCTCCATTTTCATCTTCTTGGCAGCGTACGCTCGACTGTGTGTGTGTGGGTGCTAATAGGTGTGTATTGGTGCATCCTAATTGAGACACTGCGATACACAGATTATGACCCAGTAAAAAGCTTCTCCTGCTTTGCTAAAAATATTGTACATCCAAAGTTTCCTTTTTTGTGACATATTTGCTTACTTGAGTAGAAGTCTGTGGAGTGAGTGACATAAAAAAACATCTCAGAGAGAAAAGGCTGCACTGCTCAGGAGTTGAGCTCAGACTGAGTAAGTGGGGCTTCGGTTTACTTCTTTCCAGAGCTCAACACTTTCTTGGCAACATCTTTGAGTCTGGTGCTTGTTCACTTAGCTGAATTCCGTGTTTGTTTACTGAGCGCAGCGGACCTGTGTCGTGTATTATTTAAGATTGTGCAAGTAACAAGCTTACGAGCAACAAGCTCACCTAAATAAAGAGGACAGCATCAATGGAGTCCTACCCAGCTTTAATAGAAAACTGTTTCCATTATGAACTCATTGTGTTATAAATGTTTCATGTATGTGTTTTTTCTTCTAAATGTATTAATGTAAAGAAATGAAAAGTGACTAAAACAACACAGTGAAATTCCAGAAGAACCCTGGGCCAGGAAACACAAAACAGACCCCATTTAAGGTTCAAGGTTCTTTATTGTCATTCACATCACATATGGTACATGAGGTGGAACGAAACTGTATATTCAAGGTCCAAGTTACACCCAAATATATAAAAAGAAACTGTATTCAAGGATCTAAGATACACGCTAAACAATAATAATGTAAAACAATATGGTGTATTAAACAGCAGCCGGAACATGAGTCTGTTGTCAGCAGATGGGTATGAATACAGCAGATTAAAGGCAAGAAATCAGCAGCATGGATAATCAGCAGCATGAATAAAGTGACATATCACCAGTTAAAGTGGCATTACAGTGATTTTTCTAGTTAGAGATTTATAAGTTTAACAGCTTCAGGGTAGAAGCTGTTCCTCAGTCTACTGGTTCTACAGCTGTCATTTCCAACCCGAACCTGGAGCCCGGTCCCCTGGATTAGGGCCGGGCCAGGCCATAATAATGTGCTTAATGTGTGGGCTGGGTTGGTGTCGGGCTTTTGATTGTGTCAGCGGACGCACGGTTGACAATCCAATTATATGGCGACATGGCTTTCCATACATTCACCAGCCACACTTGGCCATTTGCATGCTGACCAGCCTTGAAAGAGGTAAGAAGTTAAGTTAAGCTTCAGATAGACTACTGCCAGCGGTCCATCAGCCCAAACGAACATTCATTCAGCCGCTGCACTCAGCGAACGCATGCGACCGATGACTCAAACAGGTGAGATCACAAAATACCTGACATGTCCGAGCAGGGTCCGTGTCTGTATAATGCAGAATGCAGGCAGAAGCAGCTCCGATCTTCTGCCACCTTAGCCGTGCGTGTCCGCCGACCATTAATAACTATATCAGCAGTCAAAGCTTAAATAAAAACGTTGGGGGGGTGGGGGGGTTGTGTTCGGACCTGTAATTACTGTACTGTTAATTTGTTGGGTCGGGTGGGGTTCAGAAATGATGGCTATGGGCAGGGTCAGATTGGGTCAGATTTTTGGTGCCTGAATGCAACTCTAACTAGTTCTACACTTAATGCTCTGCAACTGCCTGCCTGAGGGGAGCAGAGCAAAAAGTGTGTGTGCTGGGTGAGTGGGGTCCTTCCTGATGCAGGTGGCCCTCTTTCTGCTTCTGGAGGTGTAGATGTCTGTGATGGTGGGGAAGCTTACTCCAACAGACTTCTGTGCAGCCTACACCACTTTCAGTAGAACTTTTCTCTCTCCAGCTGTGCAACCCCTGTGCCACACGTTGATGCAGGAGCACAGGATGCTCTCCACTCCATACTCGTAAAAGGAACTGAGGACTGAGCTTCCCAGTCCAGCTCATCTCAGCCATTTGAGGAAATAGAGTCGTTGATGTGCTTTCTTGATTAGACAGGTAGTGCTGCTGCCCCAGCTGAGGTTTTTATTCAGGTGCACACCCAAGTACCGGTACTTGTAACTAGAGACCACTTCCACCACAGATCCTCCTATGTTTGGGAGGGAGTGGCATTTGCTTCTTCTGAAATCCACAATAATCTCCTTCGTTTTCTTTGCATTAGTGTGGAGGTTGTTGTTCCTGCACCAGCTCTAGGTGTTCCGCCTCCTGCCTGTAGCTGGACTCGTAATTGTTTGTGATGTATCCAACCACCTCTGTATCATATGCGACCTTTACAATGGGACAACCTGGATGGGTAGTTGCACAGTCATACGTGAGCATGAGGGGGCTCAACACACAGCCCTGAGGGGAGCCAGTGCTGAGGGTTATGATGGAGGAGAAGTTGTGGATCCTCACAGACTGTGACCTTTAATTTAATGATTCCTGCATCAGTACTCATTTATTTTGTGACAGTTTACAACAAACATTGTAATCCCATGGACAGTATAACTTAGTTAATTTGTCTTAATGTGCAATAAATGCAGCTGCTGCTTTTTCATTTAGAATCATTACTTATTTTGTATTTTTGCCTTAAACAAGTCAAATCTAAAAATAAAATATAAAATAAATCAAAGTAGATCATAAACTTAATTATTATAAACTTTCATATATTTGTACTTCTGCCAGTTTCTCACTACACATTCATGCTGATAGAAATGTTGTGATATCAGTGCAAATGATATGTGGCACCGAGCCATGTGGCAGTTTTTGCTAGTCTTGGTCTTGGCTAGCCTCAAACTAGCTATTAGCTATTTAATTAGGTGAGAATTAGACTCAGTTTCATCTAATTTACACAGTTCAGTCTTTGTAACTTTTTCACTTTATAAAAAAAAATCAGAAAGACCACTTTAAATTATAAAATTATTTTCATTGATTATTTTAATGTGATATTGACAGGATTAGATGAACTGTTCCTATTTTCCCCATCAAATGTCTTTTTAATTTAGTAATTATACTACTTGTGTGACTGTTTCAGGTTTCTTTGTGCTGCTAATAAAGATGATCTTATGGAGTAGGAGCCACCGTGATGTTTTTGTAGCTTTCTTTTCTAATATAAAAAACATTCACATTTTGACACCTACACGGATTCATTCAGAAACACATGCTTTTTGCTCCACAGGCACTTTTTCCAGATAATCAACAAATAGAAAGCCTTGCAATCTACCTTTATTCTAAAGTTATAATGGTTACATATTCCTCAGAGCTTCATGGTATGTGTGTAGTTCATATTGACACATATAGAGAGATAAATGAATGGCACACAAACCTCCAGGCTTACTTAAGTTTAGTGATGGTGTCTGCTTTGACTGTAAAGATCCTGGTACTTTGGGTTGGTGCAGTCAGACGTGACTGATAATAATGAGTATCTGCAGAAAGTCAAGAACAGGTTGAAACGGGGGGGAAGCCTAGAGGTGCAGTCTCTTGTAACAAGCTGTCGTGGATCCTATAGTAGATTAGGCTGTAAAACAAGCAGTTCAGAACGGTCCTGCGGAAACTGCAAATTGTCATAATGTGGGCTTGCATGTGCATTTTGTGTGCAAGAAGTCCGGGAACCTCTGCAGTCACACAGATCTCTGAGCACCCACCCATGCACCCCACCTACCAGTTTTCTTTCCACGACAGCAGCAAATATTTAAGTTTACATGGACCTCAAAACATCATAGAAAGCGTAAACTATACATCATAGATCTAAAGGGAAAACACTCTCACATGGATGCACTTTTTTCTACTGCAACATACATGAAATATATGCATCCAAAGAAAAACCCAGAGGTGAAAGTACCTAATCTTTGAGGTATAACTACAAATTGTCTTATTTGACAATGTTGTTTAATCCTCCTTTTTTTGTGAAGTGCTCTTGTTAAGCAGTTACCTCCAGATTATGCTTTTGAACAGTCTTAGAGGCCCTTTATTAAGATATTTTACATAACTTTTTTCTAGGGTTCAAAGAAAACAAACAAAAAAATGTGAATATATTTTTGTTTGTCATGTCCCCAATTGTTTTATTTCCTTCCACAAAACAATACAGCTGAATGAACACCATCCAAAAGCAGGGATTTTATAATTTTTGGCCAGGGGGGTTGTATATGGATTATCTTATGCAACATGTATGACTCAGTGCATTGCATTATGTGCTCTTTGTTTTGGCTGCCTTGGTCATGGTGAATCATGTGGCATTTTACTTAATCTGGGCAACTTCACTGACCTAAATCTTATTTTAATTGAACAAAGGGCATTTTAATGTGGAAGTGTTATAATTGGGGTCTGCTTTAGCGCATATGGAAAGGAAATAAATGCACTTAATAGTCCCTATTGTTTGGACTTATCAGAAAAAAAAAGTATCAAAATGTGCAAATATATAACCATGTCTTTATTTCTCTAAAATTACTTAAATCAGGTGGAGGGCAAAACAGAAATGAAAATGTCAGTACAAATTACCATGGCTGAAATGGTGCACACAAACATACTTAATCCTGTCAGAGAAATGATTTGACTCCTCATTTCTCAATTATTTTTCATAAAAATGACCTGGACGAAGCAATTTTGTGTGTTCACGTATACATATTTCCCTGGCTCTGTTTTATTTCCTCTCAGTTCATGTTTTGTCTCCTCGCCCCAGCTTTCTTTTGTTCCCCTCTCCTCTCTAATTGAGGCTACAGGCCATACATGTGATATATTTATGATGGAGTGCAAACTAACAGCCTGGTTTGCACAGACGACGCTCTTCTCGACACATTGAAGATACAATGCCTTGAGAACCACAGTGGCTGCAGCAATTACAGCAATAAACGCAACTTTGCTTTAGTTCCTGTTTCTGTCACTGGTGCCCTTACATGCACGAGCTACTGATAATTACCTAAAGGCTCCAGCGTCATTAGCTAGCAGACCTGGCAGCCGGATTACCACTTCAAAGACAAAAAAAAGGAGCAAATTAGTAAAGCTTTTGGGAGCCATAAAAACATGAGGTAATGTTGAAAAGTTGAGTATGTGCAGGGGATAGAATTGGATGAAGACCAACTATTACACAGCATGACATATGGGTTGTGTGCACCCAATCTTTCGGTTTGCGGCATAATTTTTCTCCATCCCTCACTTGAAGTTGCTACTATAACAATTTAATGCATGCATGGATATAAAGCTGTGTGCCAGACTGTGACGCTGTGCATGTCCGTGTATGGAAGCATCTGTGTGAACCGTCTGTTTTGTGTTTCTGAGCCCACTGATGCATATAGAAATGTGATGCAGGAGGAAACAACAAACCCTATAAATACATGCTCAAGAGCCGAAGTAGGACCGAGACAAACATGAAAACAAAGTTACACTTTGCAACATAATTGCTTTAGAGAGAGAGAGAGAGAGAGAGAGAGAGAGAGAGAGAGAGAGAGAGAGAGTCTGTTCAATATAAACC
>JARVGQ010000474.1:15443838-15456028 GCA_031762355.1 Hypsolebias martinsi | reverse complement strand
GTACATGTTTAAATTAAATCCACAATGCTCAGAGAAACTACATTAACTCGTACTGTTCGCACATAAACAAACGCCAGTTCCAGTCCATGCCAGAAGTCGTACCCGTAGTTCGCGCAAGGCAGCATGAGGGCTAGGAACAACGTGGACATGGCGAAGGCACTTCGCAAAGCGTCTCCAGTCATAAATGTCATGGAAACACGTTAAAGGCTCGGTCATGGTTTAGAGCTAAACTTCATTCAACTCTAAATCTGTGTGTCCTTATTGATAATGCTGCTAACATGGACTTATAGCCTATAATCTACCAACGTAAGAGATAACTTTGACTATATCTTTTGTTTTTGAAGAATTAAAAAGATCAAGAGTGGAAAAGCAATAATGTTGCTTTATGAAATTCTATTTACAATCCAGTATGACTACGAAGAGGTAACCATTTAACTGGTAAGAGAGAAAAAGGTAAAATTACAAATCTATCTTTCTGCAACACCTTGGACAAGCCTGTTGAAATATCATTAGGGAGTACATTAGGTGTTGGATAATACAGAGTCATCATTAGGAGAACAAGAAACGTCTTACAAAATAATCAGTGAGTTAAGCAGTTTAAACAAACTGTGTTCCACCTGCAGTTTGACAGATGCCATATTTTGAAAATTTGTGTCACTGCTCTTTTAATTAAACATGGACACCTCCTCACTAAACCAAAACTCACTGGAGATTTTCTGTCCTCAACAATTTTTTTGTTCCTTCAAGGTTCAAGGTTATTTATTGTCATTTGCATCACATGTCATACATGAGGTGGAACAAAATTGTATACTCAAGCTCTCACACTCCAAAATAGCAATAATATAAACTATAATAAAATAAACAACATAAAAAGATCTAAGATATATGCTCAGCAATAATAATATAATATAATATAATACGGTGTATTGAAGAACAGCCTGAACATGAGTCTGTTGTGAGCAGATGGGTAGGAATATAGTAGCTTGTGGGTAAGAAATCAGCAGCATAGATAATCAGCAGCACAGATAATGTGTCAATTTGGTAAAAGTAAACATAAAAAAATACTACTGTTGCCGACACTGTAATTCAACATCCCCATTATCTTGAGACAAGAAATGTGAGTAGATTGTGAGTTCTTACAGACACACAACAAACCCATCACAGAGAAGAGTCAAATGTGTGTTAAAAATGTGAAAGCGCGAGGCCCACAACTGAGGAAAAAGACAAACAACAAAAAATAAAAAATATGTGGTTTTGTAAAGGTTGTAAATCAGCGATCTTCACTGCAGAATCTAAATCATTAATTTGCTCTTCTCTCGTTTCTGTCAGCTGATAACATAAAAAAACTTGAGATCTCTGTGTGGTTTTCTTTTGAACCAATATGCACTTGCCATTTAGGTCTATCAGTCAGTTATTGTCATGCTGCCTATTTGTATTTCTTTTCTTTGGAAATCAGGCTGCACTTTGCTCATCTGAGTTTCTTTCTCATTAAATTTTTTATTCATAGAAGGGGGTTGTTTTAATAGCAGAGAACACATTTGCGTGCAGCCCTGCTCTCACCTGGCTTAATAAGACAGTAGTTACACATGAACAAGGCCAAAACGTACTCACTGAGATTCTTTCACCCTGATCACACTTGGAAAGCTGAAATCCCAACATTTCTCTCAGAAAAGTCACAAAGTCCTGAGATTCGTGTCTATAATCTACTTTTTATTTTTGTCAATGTGTATGTAAACTTCTGGTAAATTTAAGCCCAAATGTTGCCAGGTGTTTGTGCAAATTCATTCAACCTTTACTTAAACACGTTAGTCTCATTGAGCCTCGAGGACTCATTTTCAAGAGAGACCTGATTTTATCAAAGAATGATCACAAGAAACGACAACAGCAGTAGACAATCATGAAAGAAAGCATATACAGTAATATGAAAAAATAGATGGAAGTAAAAGATTAAGAAATGAAACAAAACCTACATTGTATGGCGATATATGTCTGCATTGATTTTTGCCATGAACATAGCAGTTGATTGAAGCCACTTAGAGCGGTCAAGGTTGAGAGCTTCAGATCTTTGTGCAAGATATTCCAGGATACAGGAACGGATTAGGAGAAGGCCCTTTTGACAAGTTCATTCTGCACTGAGGGAACACTGTTTTCCAAAGAAAAGGAATACAAATAGGCAGCATGAAAATAGCTGACTGATAGACATAAGAGTGCACGTAGCTGCACTCTCGCAGTGACATGTAGGGGGAGATGTATGAAGGCAGCAGACCAAGAAGTGATTTAAATATGAAAATGTACCAGTGAGAGTCTGCATGAAGTTAATGATGTCCAGTTAACCAGTGAATACAGGGTGCAGTGGTAGGTACAATAGTTATAGCCAGTTATGAATCGTAGCGCACCATGATAGACAGTGGCCAACATCTGCAGGGTGTTTGTAGGAGCATTCATGTAAATAATGTTGCTATAGTCAATGGAGGGAAGGAAAGTTGCTGTCACAAGGCATTTCTAAACATTCACAGTTAGACAGGATCTGTTTCTGAAAAAGAAACCCAGTTGAACTTTCAGTTTCTTTACCAAGTTTTCAACTTGGGGTTTAAAAGAGAGATGCAAATTGATCAAGATACCCAGGTATTTGTAATAGTCGACAAACTCAACAGGAAAATCATTCAAAGCTAAATTAGAAGGAAGAACTGCTGGGACCAACGTCCTGTTTGAAAACAACATCCCTTTGTTTTATCAGCATTTAGCACAAGTTTGAGATGGAACAAATCTGACCGGATGATGTCAAAAGCAGATTGCAAAAGCTGGAAACAGCAACTGTTTTAGCTCAACAATAAACAACTGTATCATCAGCATAGAAATGTAACATCAGAAATGATCTGACTTACATTACTAATGTAGAATGTGAAGATGGTGGGTCCTAAGACTGTGCCTTGTGGTGCACCATTGTTAACAGTTAGATAACCGGAAGAAATACCATTATGTTGAACACATTGCTTCTGATCTGAAATATAATTAGTGAATCAACCAATAGTGTGATATGAGAAACCAATTTCTGAGAGCTTATGACACAAGATGTCATGGTGCACAGTGTCAAATGTTTTAGACAGGTCTAAACAAAGTGCAGCACGATAATCCTTAGTATCCAATGCTTCAACGACATCATTAAGAACCTTCAGTGAAGCAGTCGTTGTGCTGTGTTGTTTCCTGAAACCAGACTGATGGGGAGGTAAGATGTTAAAATAGTTTTTGATTTGAGAGTTTATCAGTTTTTCTAGGACCTCAGCTACTTAGTTAAATGGCTTGTTCAGTGTGATCCATGTGAAAATTAGTGATTTTATTTTTCGTTTTTACAATGTCGTGTCCCCAACTACCGGTAGTCTGCAGCTCTTGATGTTATACAACTCAGTGAAGGGAGAGTTGGAGCGAATCCAAATCAATATTAGTTTTGGACCTAGATGCTAGGGTGGCACAATGGCTCAGTTGGTAGAGCTGTTGCCTCTCATCGAGAAGGTTGCCGGTTTAAAACCCATCCAGGAGCCTTTCTGGGTGGAGTTTTCATGTTCTCTCTGTGCATGCGTGGGTTTTCTCAGGGTACTCCTGTTTCCTTCCACAGACCAAAAACAAGCATGTTAGACTGATTGGTAACTCTAAATTGTCCCTAGGTGTGAGTGATAGAGTGAACAGTGGTTTGTCTTGTTTTTCTCTATGTGTCCCTGTGATGGACTTGCGACTGTCCAGGGTGTCCTCCACCTCTCGCACAGTGACTGCTGGACATGGGCACCAGTGAACCCCGTGACCCGATGGATGGAGTCAGATGCTGATTTCAGTAATGGATTTGATATCAAAATGAAATCACAGATCCACCCACTGAACCACGCTCTACTGTCAATTGTCATAAAGTTACACCATTACTTATTAAGATATGCACAGTGGTTCTATATAGATATCAAATATGTCAGAATGGAATAGACATAAATATGGAGCTTGTCACATGACCCTGCTGCCAGAGAGACAGACTGCTGCTGCTAAGTGATCCTTCTATTAGCTTAGCATCCTCTTCTATGACAATACTTGAGTGTTAACAGAAAAAAGCAAGACAGTAAGTAGTTATTTGTGTAATGCAGACATTCAGCTAGATAGACATGGTGTTGAGTTGTATGATGTATTTTTCTGAGAAGAAAACGCCAACATAACCATTATTCTCAGCTCTACAAAGAAATAAACGGCTCACCAGAAGTCATTGTAAAGAGCAGGCACCCACCATGACATGGAAATGTTGGCAGCCAGTTAAAAACTTTGAGCCAAGCTATGTACTCTGACATTACAATTAGCGATGTTAATCAGCAATAAAAGACGGTAGATCTGGGAGTGGTTGCATTTTTCCAGTTTAGAGTCAGATGTGCTTCATTCATCCTCACATTGGTAAGAACAAAATATTTTTTTCTAAAGCAGTCCTGCACCACATTAGATACAAGCAGCTATTTTTAACCAACCATTTTGCATAAGGCTCTTGAATAATTTGTAAAACACTAAGTCAAACACTAAAGCAAGTGACTATGTTAGCTGTGTATTTATCCATGGGTCAACACATACTAACGAGTTAAATGAGATGTGAATCTGAGTACGGAGATGTGGAAAGAGGTGGCACGAGTCTGCAAACCTGGACTTGCAGTACCGAAGATGTGCACCTTGCAAATGGATATCATGTTTGAGATGTATCAAACCTGTTTCTGTTTAACAGGATCCACAGAAAAACATTTAATGTTCAACATTTAGGCTTGAGATAAATGGGTAAATATTGTTTTAAAAATTTTGGGGAAAAAAAGCACTTTTGAAGGTAGAAACAGGATTGAGAGGCATTCAATAAGAAAGATTATAGAGAAGGATATGATGATGAGAAATAAAGGAGAACTTCCTTTCGCCTCTCGTTGTATTAATATTTTAAGACATGAAAGAGGCAAACGCTGAGGAATGTTTTTGTGATGCAGAAATACATTGCATTGTAGGAGCATGCATTATTGTAACATGGTATAACAGCAGGGTGGCACAGTGGCGCAGTTGGCAGAGCTGCCACCTCTCACGAGAAGGTCGCCAGATCAAATCATGGCCGGAGGACTATTCTGGGTGGAGTTTGCGTACTGTCTGGCCATGCATGGGTTTTCTCCAGGCACTCCAGTTTCCTCCCACAGACCAAAAACATGCATGATAGGCTGATTGGTAACTAAACTGTCTCTAGGTGTGAGTGAGAGAGTGAATGGTTGTTTGTCTCATTTGTCTCTATGTGTCCCTGTGATAGACTGGAGACCTGTCCAGTGTGTCCCCCGCCTCTCGCACAGTGATGGCTGGATATGGGCACCAGTGACCCCCGCAACCCGAAAAGGAAGAAGCGGGTAAAGCTAATGGATGGATGGTTTTATTTTTGACTAACACTAATTTTGGTTTTCTTCCAAATATAAAAATCCTTGTAACATACTTTTAAACCCTTAATAAACACTAAAAACTTTACATAAAAATAACACATTTACAAAGTATAAAAGTAGTTTTTTTTTTATACAAAATGTATAAAAATGACTGCACTTGGTCTCACTGAACACATTTGCATACACATATACAGAATAAACTGCAAATAAATTGCAACAACATTCCTGTAAACAAACTATGTTTTTGTCCAAATTTGATCCCAAAGCATCTCAGTTATATCTCAGTTTATTTGCATTTTATTCAAAAGTCACATGCCCAAGTGTCCCTGGGCAAGACACTGAACCCATCATTGCCTCTGATGCGTGTTCCGTCGGTGTATGAATGTGATAAAGCACTGATTAGTCTTTGTAAAAAATATAGTAGAGTTCTGTATGAAGGGGTAAATGAGGGCACAGATTGGAGTGTAAAGCAGTTTGAGTATCTCAATAAGATAGAAAGGTGCTATATAATTACAGTCCATTTACCATTTACATAGAGACAGGAGACAAACAGCCATTCACTCTCTCACTTCTAGGGACAATTTAAAGTTACTAATCAGCCTAACATGCATGTTTTTGGTCTGTGGGAGGGCACCGGAGTACCCAGAGAAAACCAACGCATGCATGGAAGGAACATGCAAACTCCATCCAGAAAGGCCCCCTGGCCGGGATTCATTCCAACAACCTTTTCTTTGAGAGGCTCTACCAACTGAAACACCATCTACATAAAACAAAAGACAGAAGGGCTAACTGCTGGGAGATTCGTTTGAAAAGTTATATCACGGTTTCACATTGTTTAGAGTTGTGCAATCTGGATTTCTCTTTTGCTATGCTAACACTGCAGATCATAATGCTCAGTTACCATTATTTTACTCAGAAGCATTTTTTTTTTGCGTGATCATTCATATTATACTTAAATGCAACCTCCATCAGATCCCATTGTGAATTGTCTATGGCCCTGAAGCAACACTTGTATGCAGAAGAAGAAGTGGCGTCACACGCAGCACGCTGTGCTTACAAAAGCAAATATGGATGCTACGCATGTTAGCATATCTACACTGAAGTTGTTGTGCAATCAGAACTGGTTAACTTATTACCTGAGCTGATTGTTTTGTCCACTGCTTACATTTGATCTTGCTGCTTCCATGCTTTATCAAACATGCATTGGCTGTGACTGTCTGCGTCACAGTGCACATGATTTGAACCGTATTGCAGCTCAAGCTGAAATCTGTCCAGTTTGAGTCAACGATAACTGCATTATAAGTAATTTTATTTAATACGCTTCTAATGGATGCTGCAATGACATACATTATGTGACAAGTGAACAGTTGAATTGTTTTGAAACATATATTGCTGCATTTTTCCTTTTTGGTATCCATCATAATAAAAATTTGAGATCAGTGAGTGCAAGATTAATCAGCTGCTGCACCTTGCAGTCAAATCTCACATGAACAGATGTTTCCCACAACATTTAGCTAATTTGATACAACTTTCTGCATCATTGCATTGTTGTGAACAAAGTATTGACAGTTAAATAAAAGGATGAAATGAAATACTGTATTGCTAAAGATCATATTTTTAAATCATATATTTTAACTGCAAGCATTGTTATATATTCTTTTTTAACCTCTATTTCTCTCTCGAATTTCATCGTGTTCCTTAGCTCTCTGCTCTGACTCTGCTGAATAATTCAGTTTCAGGCTTTGAAGGAGTTAGGTGTGTCTGTGAGTGTGTGCGCGAGAAGGGTGCAGTGACGTTTGGAAGAACTATTTTTGGGATTTGGATACGTGAAGTGAAAGAAAATAGAGGGAGAGAGTCTGTGATGGATTGATTTTTGTGTGCGTTTGCAGTATTTTTTGTTTGTTTGTATAGTTTTGGTTATTTTTTGCAGTTGTTAGCAGACATTTCCTGTTGGAAGCCTGCACTCTACCTGCAGGGCGTGTTGGCACACTCTCAAACTCAACTATGCTCGTTCAAAACACAGAGACAGTGAAAAGCAAGTGAGTAATCTGTGTTAAATAAGGCAGAACTGTCAACACTTCAAACTAACACAGTGCCCACGCTCCTGAACATACAGCTATTGTGAAAACAGGTCATATGCTGCTCGGATAGACACACACACACAACACACAGCCCAAACAACTGTCAGCATCTTGCACAAAGTGACAGCTCCGCTATATGTGGGAGATGGGTGGGGTCAGCTGAGACAGAGACCAGAATCTGAGCAAGAAGTGGCCCAAACAGCCATGATGGCTTGTGGTTCACCATTTTCTAGCCTTAACTTTGGCTTTTGGTTGTCAGCATTTAAGCTTTTTGAAAACCCAAGGTAAAACTGTGCGAGCTTATGCGTTGAGCTGGGGATTTAAAGTACTGTTTAAAAAAAAAAAAAAAACTTTTGCATCCAAGGAGACAATTTTTCTTAAATAGCATTGAACTTAATTGTCATGTGAAAAATTTCTTTGGAATCTGGATGCTTTTTCACCCATCAGTCCAGTTTCTGACTATTTCCTGAGAAATGTTTTGTTGTTAGTTGAACCATTTAACTGTGAACTCTAAATAACTCGGACATCGAAAAGTTGATAAATATGTTTTGAACTACTTTGGCCATGACAGCTGGAGGTGGCAGGGGAGAAGGCGGGCTCCAGAAACCACCTGATCACCATCAAACTGGTTGCTCCACTATGAGAAGGTGCTACTTATAAATCTGAGCTTGTTGTGGCTTAACTTTTGTTGGGTTTTCTACCTCAATTAGTGAGCATGAATCGGGATGGTTTTTTTTCTCTCTCTGTGCTCTGGTGAAGACAGATGTGTCTTCCTGTGCTCCGTCCCCCTCACTTCCCTGCTTGCTCTCTTTCGTCTTGTAAACCCTTAAAAAGCTTTTTTTTTTTCCCTGCATACCTTCCTAATTTGAAGGATTTGATCAGCTGGTTTCTCAACAAAATTGATCAACTTCTCTCAACAGGACGGAAATAAATTGGATTCATGATGAAAACTGGATTTTGCCATTTGGGTTGGTGAAATCAGGATTGTCTACAAATTTGTGTGGATGTGTCGAAGATTGGCAGCACTCAGACTGAATTATGTGGAGCTGCGTCAAAGTTGAAGCAGGCTGTTATCAGGACTGTGAACCTTCTGGCAGCACCCATGAATGGCTGGGAATAATCTTGGAGAAAACTGTGAGTTCAGCTTTCGGTGTAAGGAATCAATTCGGCTGTTTGGAGTCACCATCAGAGAAATGTACCAACAAGATTTTAAAAGACTGAAACGGCAATTTACGAGGTCTGCCTGACCCAAACTGTGGCCTTGACGGCAGACTCATCTCAACTCCTCCTGGCATGTTTAGGAAAAACAAAGATGCTTTGTCTCACTCCTCACCCTTCCCTTCCCCAAGGCTGTGGACATGTGATGGAACCTCAATTGAGCTGCTGATAAATAACACCTCTTATCTGGACAATGGCTGGGGGGGTCATCTCTGGACTATGCTACGACCTTCCCTTAAAATTCAATGTCTTCACTGGCCACATATGTACATGCGTCACGTCTATTTATGTGCTATGCTGTGGTAGTTTTTTTTTATTATGCCTCAAATCATGCCCTGTCTAGGACAAGATGTGAGAGATCTTTTTTAATACTGTCCCTCCTCATGTTTTCTTCACTTTTCTCATTGAAGCAAAAATATTCTGAACAAGGATAAGAGGGCCGTGCTAATTAGCAGCAGCTTTGTGCATTACGTCCATCTTTCGGACAACTGTACGTCCATGTTCTCATTGTATCTCATGCAATGATACTAAAGCTTATTCTGATTCTGATTCTCACATGGGGTGAACTAATGTGTTGACTCATAACAAAATGGAGGAAAAACTAAACAACTTGAACCCTGGGCTTTTTGGATGGCAGCTCCACACAGAAGGCTGCGGTAGTTCGGTGATCAGCGGTTAGGTCAGGATTAGGGATGCACCGGTCCACTTTTCTCACTTCCAATATAACAATCTGAGCTTTAGTATCGGTCTATATCGCTCCAATATTGATCTGCTACATAAAAACAGTGCTGAATTAACTTAAAACATCTGTTGTTGTTTTTTTTAATCTACTGAATTACATATTTATTGAAAACTGCACCAGCAGCATGATGGCACAACTTATAGAGCTGCTGCCTCTCAGCAAGAAGGTTGCTGGCTCAAATCCCAGTCTGGGGGCCTTTCTGAGTGGAGTTTGCATGTTCTCTCCGTGCATGCGTGGGTTTTCTCCGGGTACCGGTACTTTGTTTTCCTCTCACAGACCAACAATGTATGTTAGGCTTATTGGTAACTAGAAATTGTCCCTTGGTTTGAGTGAGAGAGTGAATGATTGTTTGTCTCATTTGTCTCTATGTGGCCCTGTGATGGACTTTTGACCTGTCCAGGGTGTACTCCGCCCTTTGCACTGTGATTGCTGGATATGGGCACTGGTGACCCCAAGACCCAAAATGGAAGAAGCGGGTAAAAGATAATGGATGTATTGATGGATGGATGAAAACTGCACCAGTACAGCACACTTAAACACAAAAATAGCTTCACAATTGGTCAAACATGTAAAAACAACACAACTTTAATTTGTTCAGTCAGTGCAATTATGAGTAGGTCTACAACATCTAATGTAAAATAAATTATAATAAAGAACCTGAAACTGACAAAAACAATAGGTTGACAAAACATGAAAAAATAGGCTTGAACAAACCTTTCAAAAGGTTCAGGAGTTCTAAATATATTGTAAAATAAATAATAAAGGAGTTTAAATAAGACACAAAAATCAATAGCTTCACTAGCTTGGTTGGCAGATATTTAAAATAAACAGTAATCAGCTCCTGTCTTTATGGATCGGTCACATTGTCACCGATACCTCATCAAGATTTTTTTTCTCGATACTGATTAATCTTGGATCTGTGCATCTTTATCGATACTTGATCAAGAAGTTTTTTATTTTTATTTTTTCCTCAATACCGATACTAGTCCCAGATATGTGTATTTCTACCGATACTTGATCAAGAATTTTTTTGAGGACTGCACCGATACCATATTATATCAGATCGGCGCATTTCTACTGATACCCGATCAATAATTTTTTTCCCCCCCGATACCAATACTAGTCCCAGATCTGTGCATCTCTACTGATACCCGACCAAAATATTTTCGATAACTGTACTGGTACCGACATTAATATTGGATCGGTGCATTTCTACCGATACCCCATGAATAATTTTTTTTCCCCCAATACCGATACTAGTTCCAGATCTGTGCATCTCTACCGATACCCGATCAAAATTTTTTTAATGACTGTACCGATACCAATATTAATATCGGATCGGTGCATCTCTAGTCAGGGTCTGCCATGTAAACAATGACCAAGTCTTCATGTGAGTTCACATTCTGTTGCGACCTGGGAGGAAGGAAGTAGCCCATCAAAAGAAGAAGAAAAGGATGATTTCTAAAGAGATATTAGCTTTTTGTCTTCACTTCTTCATTGCACTCTGTATTTTTATCTTACTCTGCACAATAAGCAGTCACGATAATGCATAAAAAGCTGTCAAAGTAAAAAATGATGGACTATTGATCAGGGCCTCCTTAAAAAAGTAAAGAAAACTCTGAGAGAGAGAGAAAGACAGGAGATTATCTTTTTATGTTATTGTAGAGCTCTTAAAAAAAGCAGTAATCCAGTTTTAAGTTAAGTCATTCCAACAAGTGAACAAATATTAAAAATTAGCACTTTATAGTTTTAAACGGCAAACCTTCGAATATGAGTCACTTAGAGCTCTTTACTTTTTATTTTATTTTTCTAACCAGCATTGAGCAACACTATCAGGAGCTTCTTCGGGACAAAATCTGAAAAGTGAAATTAAGCTTTGACCACAATTCAGAAAATTCTATTCAAATTTTGTCTTACAAGAATAAAAATGGAGCGCTTCAACCGTGCCTCTTATCTTTATAGCTTCAGATTATCTAAATAATTAGTTCGGTCTCATCCTCACGGCTTAATCCCATTCATCTGATCAAATCAGAGCTTCTTAGGCAGAAGTGACAAGAAAGTGAAGTAATTATTTCAGCTGCTCTGCTCCTACTCCATAATGTAAGAAGGAGAGGGAGAGGGAGAGGGAAGGACGCATGAGAAATGGAAATAAAACTGAGTGTGTATCTAAACGTTTTGATGTCATCTTTCTGCTTATTTTGTTGCTTTCTTCTTGAATGCAAATCAAATATTTTAAGAATGAACTTCTAACTTTTAATTTACTTTTTTAAAAATCTTTCTAAACATTCTAAATTATGTGGAAGTGGAAAAAATGTGGAAAAATGTATCCGTAAAAAGAAAGTCCAAGGCCTGAGTCTCAATATTTATAGGTTTGCACTTATGAAACTCATGTTGCTGTTTCCTGCTAGTGATCAGAACATTGCACATTGTTTTCTTTATTAAGTACATTTTTAGCATTATTGTCACATTTGTTTTCATTAAAATATGTTTAATCTTCAGCAGTACATATTTTTAGAATCTGTCCTACAGTGTGTGTCTAACAAGAATACAAGGCTGTGAGCTCGACACAGATCCATACTGGTCATGATTTGTCAAAACTATTAGACCAGAGCCAGTCATACTGGATGTTTGTCTCTAGCTTTCAGCATTAAACATCCATCCATCCATCCATCCATCCATCCATCCATCCATCCATCCATCCATCCATCCATCCAGCCAGCCAGCCAGCC
>JARVGQ010000474.1:15414152-15425382 GCA_031762355.1 Hypsolebias martinsi | reverse complement strand
CTACAATTTTTTTGCTTTGTTTTGTTTTTGTTTTTTGAATGTCCAGAGGACCAGACTTAGCTTTTTTGGATTCTTTAAAGCTGATTTTATGACAAATCTTAAATGTCACACAAATGACAGAAGGCATCTCCATTTGTCATAATGAAAATCATACAACTGTTTCAATGTTACTACAATTTAAGGTACAATAAAGGTGACATATACCCCTTTTATGCATTTTATGCATGTCCTAATTACTGGTAAAAGTTAGTGCTGTGGTCCACAAGATCCCACAGTCCTAAAGCCCAACTATACTGTAGCCTTCCGTTTGATTGGTTTTCTTAGCAGCTGATTTAAGTCCATCTTCACAATGGATTACGACTCTACTACGGCAGAAAATCATCCAGAGTGTTTTGACTTTGCAGAGCCTCGGTGAGACCTTCGGGTATATATTAAAAACAGAGTGGGCCCCCATTAGATATGACAGTTTTTGGAGGCTTTTGTGTGTGCAGGCTGCAGTGGCAGAGCACCCATTATCCATTGCACTGCTTGTACTTGTGCATCTTGGTCATCAAAAATTTGAATCAAGCTCAGTCTTGGACTGATTGTAACAAAGTCCTGGAAACAGCCTAGCATAGATAGCATACCCACAGGGTATACCAAGTTGCTGCAACCTGACATAGTCTGTCAGTCATGCAAGAGCTGAACAAGGGTCGTGATGTGATTGTGAACATATGCAGTAATAGTGTGGGAACACGTAGTGAAGGGTGCATGAGAGTATCTCTGGAATGAGGAAAATAGTTGGAAAAACTATTTACTTAGAACTAAGAGCATATCCTTGTCATGGTTGCCTTTACATTAAAGGAGGTTTTCCAAACTTGCCATACTCCAGCCATGTTCTAGTAGACTATACACTGTAGGTCTTGAAGACTGTATTGGAATGATCATTCTGTGTGAACATCTAAAGAGGAATATACTTCCAGTCAACCCCTTCTGTATGTGATTCATGACAACCATCCTCTGACCAGTTGATTTCATGTTTTGTGCTACCAATTAGGGGAAAAAAAAATACCCAGATTCATTAAGCATTTCCAGTTCCTGTCCTTCTTCTCAGCTCATCTAATGCAGCTTCTGTCAAAAATGGGCAGCTGTGGATGAGTGGTTAGAGCAGTCATCCTCCAATGCAAGCGTTGGTGGTTTGATTCCGCCAGCAACCACATGTCAAAGTGTCCACTGAACCCTCTCATTGCTTCCAGTGTGTGTCCCATCTGTGTATGAATGTGATAAAGCACTGATTATTCTTTGTATAGACCTAGTAGAGTGCTGTATGAATGAGGGCACAGATTGTAGTGTAAAGCACTTTGAGTGTCTTGATCAGATAGAAAGGCACTGTATAAGTCCATTTACGAAAAATACAGTAGACCACAAGAACATGTTGTGCGTTGTGGAGAGCTGCTCCATGGGCACATATATGACTTGTTGCTGCATATTTGGTGGACTGACAAGGACCACTTTGAGTAGATTTGGGCAGCACAGGCATGTCAAAACCAGAAAATGATGCAGCTGGACTCAGTGGAAAAAAATGAAAAAAGTAATGATCTGCAATAATAATACAAATCCTAACTTTGGATACACTTTCTTTAGGCTTACAGGTGGTGCTCAAATCTATTATGAAGGCCATGATTCCTTTGCTACAAATTGGCCTGCTTCTTTTCTTTGCCATCCTCATGTTTGCCATCATCGGCCTGGAGTTCTACATTGGAAAATTCCACCAAACCTGCTTTGACAACAACACGGGTAAGAATGCGTGCCCATGTGCTAACTATGTTCCCCAGAAAAGACTGCATCTGTTCCTGCTGTGATTCAGAAAGTCACAGCGATAAAAAATAGAAATTAGTTCAGGGGGAAAAAACAAACATGAGTGGAGTGAAATCTGTGTATTACGTATTTGAATTCTCAATAAATGCCAAAATGGTAGCGCACGCCGTCCACTCAGGTTGCCTGTTTGATTGGCGGCTTGTTGACATTGTTGGTGTTTTTATTCAAGATATTGTACCTAATATTCCAAATTGTGTTTGAATTGAAAAAAAAATGTATATTAATTATTTCTACTGACTGTGCTTATATGGTATGCATATAATCATTACAAAACTTTTGTTACATAAAAGCTTTATTCCTAGATTTTGATCAAATCCTATTTTATACCATCAGCCCTTTGGCTCATATATTTCTGACGCTGCAATGAGGCGGAGGCTAAAATATTGGTTAATAATGTGAAACCTCTTTCAGAGGATTATATTTATCAAATGGTGTAGATTCCTTAACAAATACAACAATATGCCTATATTTAGCATGTAATAAGCTATCTTTCAACAGATTTTGTCACATGACATCATTTTTGAACATTTGTCAGGTTCTTTGCTGATGAAACGTATACCCCTTGTTTGAAGAATGACTTAAAATAATTAATTGCATAAGCACCTTTGCCATTTACCCACATCCCATAAAGGTGATAAATTTGACACCCCTAACCACCAAAGACAAGGGGTGAAATGGAATTTGGTTTTTGCCTCATTCAGCACTAGTAGTTTTATGTTTTGTGGACCTTTCCCCTTTAAGAAAGTAGCAAGTTTAAAAGTTAACAATGCACATTAATGTTAAAATAAAATAAAAAATAAAAATCACATTTCCTTTGCTTCTGATTTCTTGCTTCCATCAATGTTCAGGAGAGATCCGAAAAGAGTTTCCATGTGGCCACGAACCTCCGTCACGGATGTGTCCAGAGGGCACCGTTTGTAGAAGTTACTGGTTGGGACCAAACTATGGCATCACCCAGTTTGACAACATCCTGTTTGCTATTCTCACCGTCTTCCAGTGCATCACCATGGAGGGCTGGACAGAGCTGCTCTACTATGTAAGTACTTCCCAACAACCTTTAATTCTTTTTCCTCCACACTGCTGTCAGTTTTGGTGCACGTTTATGTTTGGGTAAAATTTCAAAACTATAATTACAAATGACCTTACAGTAAAACAAATTAGCGTGCAAACAAATTAACAACACTATATTACAGTACTTAAATCATCAAATACCGGTACCTAAAACTGGCTGTGAAGAAAATTAGATGTTTGCATGTGCACAACATGAATCAAACAATAAAACGGGTACCAGAATACATTCGAACTCAACCATTAGGCTGAATATTTCCCTGTTGTAACTGGAAATGGTTGCTATGGAGACCAGTGCAACGTAAGGGTCTTTGAGTGTTACTGTCGTTGTCTTTTTATCTGTCGCCCTTCCATATGTCCCTCTTATTCACATCCTTGCTGTTTTCTGGTCTTAATTGCTCCTTTGTTCCCTTGTTCTTGTTCTCTCCATCATCCGTTTTTTCCCTCTACCCTGTTCCTCGCGCACAGTCTCTCTCCTGTCCCTTCTTCCCGCTGCTGCTCTATATTTAAAAAGGTCTGCTCAGCCCGAGTTATTCTTGCAGCTGCTGGGGAGGGGAGCAATAAAACTTTAATGGTAGAAAAAAGGGGATGCGGTACACTGGGTACAGAGCAGCAGAACCAGGTTCTATGCAGGAGGTAGGTCTGAGGGAGGAGGTATGTGGATATGCACAAGGACCACAGAGACGGGGGTCTCAAGGTGAGAGTGGGGAAAAGAATAATCACTGTAGAGGCTATTCTGTGACAAGTTTAGAAAAGTAGGAATTAAAATGAATTCCAAACAAACACTGAAATCCTTTAAAGAAAGCTTGAAAAAGCAAAGAGGAATTTCAAAAGATGATACAGAAGAAAGCTAAAAAGAATTTTATAAAGAAAAAGAGAGCAAGGCAGACAGGAAAATGGAAGTGATAGCAAAAGACCATCAAATGCATTCCATATGTTTTATTTACTGACAGAGCAACTAAATGGTGGCAGACATGCATTTATGTATTGAAATGACTAGCTTCATGTGATTCCTGCTGTTGCTTGCATTTCCAACACATAAATTGTAATATTCAAAATGCAATACAAGTCTCCATAACAAAGAAGACAAAAATGTACACTTAGTGGTGTTATTAAAGTAATAGTTCAGATGCTTTGAATTAGAGTTTTGTGGAAAGATAGTTTGAAAGCTTTTTTAACTACCTCAGTTTGGACAGAGTTTAATTTGACTGCTATCTTATAACAACTCTAATCATAATCATAATCAGAATAAGTTTAATTATCATTGCACAGCGATACAGTGAGAATATGTATTTATAGTCATCTGAAAGATGGGCGGAGTGCATGTAGCTGCTACTATGATAGCGTGGCCTCATCCTTTTCAGAATACCTTTTTAGATGGAAAAAAAATCTCAAAAAGGTCATAGTAGTCAGTAGAATTTTTATTTTTATTTATTTATTTTGCTAATACGAATAGTTGGAGCAGCACGTAGCTATAGTACTTCCAGTGCAGCCTGGGGCACTGAGGATATTTTAAAAACATTAATAATATCTAATCTATTGTTAAAAGCAGTTTGACTCACCAAAGTTTGAAGAAATTGAGTTAATTTCTCACGAAATTAAAAAGTTTGCAGCGAGCCTGACAAAACAAATCAAGAAAGCAAAATTAAAGTTAATTGCTGCTATTGTAAAACAAAAACCTCCAAGATTTGCTTGTGGTTTATGCTAACTTTATAATATAAATTCATACATTACATGCCATTTTCACATCACAAATTCTATGGTTACAGTGTTTCCAAGTGCAACAAACGGCAGCAGCAGTTAGCTGTAGCCCTTACAGTGTACCCCAGATTATCTACGACAAGTAAGATACTAATTGTTCATAATGTTTCCAAAACATCCATCCATTATCTTTTACCCACTTCTTCCTGTTCGGGTAGCAGGGGTCACTGGTGCCCATGTCCAGCTGTCACTGTGCGAGAGGCGGAGGACACCATGGAAAGGTCCAAGTCCATCAAAGGGACACACAAAGGCAAACAAGACAACCATTCAGCTCTACCAACTGCGCCACCGTGCCGCCTCCACAAAACATGACTTAAAAAAAAAAAACCTGAACGATCCCTTTAAGATAAACATTGACTACTAGTGATGTTTCTTGTAAGATCAGATGCTATGATATCAGCTGTATGGGTTCAAAGCAAAACATTGATTACCTTGTATGACGTGTGTGTGTGTGTTTCCAGAGCAACGACGCCTCAGGGAGTGCGTGGAACTGGATGTACTTCATCCCCTTAATCATCATTGGCTCCTTCTTCATGCTCAACCTGGTGCTTGGTGTGCTGTCAGGGTACGTCTTTTTCTTTGTGCTTTACAGGTGCGACTAAAACTGCACCGACCTTTTTCAAAATATCTACATTGAAGGTGTCTATTGAATTTTTCCTGTGCATCCGTTTAGGGAGTTTGCCAAAGAGAGAGAGCGTGTGGAGAACAGGAGAGAGTTCCTGAAGCTCAGAAGACAGCAGCAGATTGAAAGGGAACTTAATGGTTACCTTGAGTGGATCTGCAAGGCTGGTAGGTGCAACTTACTGTACAACCTGTTTCTAAGTATTGTGACTCGGATCATAAAAACTGCTAGCTGTATCACATTTATTTTTTAAAACCTAAATTATTTAGTTCAAACCTGTATTGCATGAAAACCTTGAGCAAAAGGCCACAATTTTTAAGTGTTTAAAGTTAATAAACAAATATATTTGTGTTTGAATATATATATTTTTTAATTACAGTGCCATTCCCAATTATAGCTAAGCATGGCTATAATTTTATTTGTATGTATAGATATGTTTATCTTGATACAAATAAAGAAAGTGAGTCTTTTTCTATAATGATGGAAGACACACATAATAGATTTTAAGAATGTTTATTTAGTAGGGATGGGCATTTTAATCCAAACCGCTCTGAATTTGTAGGTAGCCATTAGATTTTTCTTCAAGTATTTAAGTTGTGGTGAATTACAGTTTACTCACCCCACGTTTTTCAGCTGAAAAACCCTCAAATCAAACAATAGCTTCTTGTAGAGAGACGTACTGCTGCTAATTTTGCTAGCTGAACTTTATATTTTTAATTTTCTTCTGTCTATTGGATCAATGTGAAGGATAACGCACACATTTTGCAGTGAAGTTGCGCTCACCTGGAACCGTTGTTTTCACTTGATAATTCTTTCACAATAAACTACACTAGCAAAAACAGACACTAGAACCGAGTTCCACCAGCAGCTTGATGGTAATAACGACTGCAGCGGCTGCCCTCACAGACTGCCCTCCAGAATCTTTCAATGTGATGCTTTTTCTTTTTCTGTCTTTGTTAGTATTGTTAAAAAGCCAAATGTTTTGAGGTAACAGGTTATAATAACACATTTGCTTTGTGTGCTTTGCAGAAGAAGTCATCTTGGCGGATGATGAGAACAAAAATGATTATGACGGTATGGAGTTTAACTCTGTTAGTGCCTGCATGTGTGTGGTTTTTCAAGTAATCCATTAAATTCAACAAATCAAGACACTGGTCAGTGTTATAATGTTAAAGTTGAGATGTTTTTTTCTGTTCCAGGTTCTCATAGGAGAGCCACAAAGAACCATAAGAGCAAAGCAGAGCTTTTAAACCCGGAGGAAGGGGAGGGGGACCTGGCACTAGGTACGATGCTTCACTCTCACACCCACAGTCTCACAAAGACAAATCACAGGTGCACACAGATGCTATCTTATCTCACATTTCAGCATTATCTGACCATCGTTTCCTTCCTTCTCCTGCCCTTTTTTTTTTTGGTCCTCACTTCTGTGTTTTCCTAAGGATTTTTTTCTTACTGGAAATGTCTCATCTTTCTCCTGACTTTAACCTTTTGTTGTAATCTCAGTCCTGCTTGGCTCATCACATTTTATCACCAACACTCAACTTGGAAAATAATTCCGGACAGACTTTTTTAAACTATCTTCATTTTGACACCATTTATTAAAGTGGCACAAATGTATTGTTACCTGTAGACTACTGTATCTGGTCTATTTACACCTCACTGTTTTGGTTTTATTTCGCTGTTATGGCTCAAAATGTTTCAATTGTTTAGATTTTCAATGCCTATTTCTATGATTACTTGGTGTAAGTGTTGGAATATTTCCATATTTCTTAAGTAATAATGTCACAAACTTAATTCCTTCTACAATTTCAAATTCAATGATTAAATGAGCTTTGAAAAATTGTACATTAATTATGTATGTATTTAGGAATTTTGGTACCACTTTACAATAAGACTCCCTAAATAGATGGCTATTTCAATTCAATTCAATTATAGTTATGAAATCCTCTATAAACACTTTATAAATAATTAATAACTGTTTATTATGCATTAATTAAGAGTGACAGAGACAAAACTGAACAATTTCTTGCCAGTGAGCCAAATCTGTTCACCAATATATTTCATGTAAAATTCATGTAGAATGTTTAAACATTTCAGACTAAGTTACTACCTTGTAAGCACAATAAGCACTGTTAAACCAATTTTTTAGGCTATAATATTAGTTGTAGATACTTATAATGTAGTGATAAAGTATAATATATATGCTAAATAAATAGGTTAACAAATGCTTATTGTGCTTACAAGGTAGTAACAGTCTGAAATGTTTAATATAACAACTCTAGATTAAATATATAGGTGAAGAGATTCGGCTTACTATTTGGCAAGTAACTGTTCAGTTTTGTCTCTCTGTCACCCTTACTTAATGCATAATAAACAGTTACTAATGATTTATAAAATGCTTATAGAGGAATTATTAATGGATTTATAAACTATTTATTAGCCATTTATAAGAGGAGCCTTATTGTAAAGTGGTACTGGAATTTTTAATATGTAGGAAATATTTTATAGTGATGAACTATTTGGCCCAAATGTATTGAATGTTAAATACAGTAATGTTAATCCTTCAGATGCTAATTGATTAGCTTTGCTGTATGCATTTTTTCCACAAATACATTTTTTTTGCATATTGATAAAAAAAAATTATACTGAATAATACAACCTGATTTTGTCTTTAAAATGCCTGTGTATAATCCACTTGTCATCTCAGAGAGAGATTATTGGTATTTAATGCATCTTAAAAATGTCCAGGCTCACCGTTTGCCCGTGCCAGCCTGAAAAGCTCAAAACTAGAGGGGTCGACATTCAAGCGGCGGGAGCGGCGATTTCGCTTCTTTGTCCGGCGTGTTGTGAAGTCCCAGGCCTTCTACTGGATCGTGCTGTGTTTGGTGGGCCTCAACACACTGTGTGTGGCTGTAGTGCACTACGACCAGCCTGAGCCACTTTCAGATTTTCTATGTGAGTAGGAGGGGATCACAAGCTCCAAAAATACATGCATACTTTCATCACAGATTAGTGGAAGGGAGTGGGTCAGCAAAGTCTTCAGTAATGTGGCTAAATCCATGAAAAAAAAGACAAAATCACACATTTAAATGCAACCAGGTTATGGACTAAAAGAGTTGGTCTATATTATTATTATTTAAATAACATAATTATATGGAAAAAGTACACTATCACAGCTATTTTTAAGCGATCACAACTTTTAACTATTTCCTAACCACTTTCTGACGGTAAAACTGTTTAAAAAATGCTGCAAGAAACTCAGCCTGACTTAATTTAACAAATATGCTAATTTATGAATAGCAAAAACTCTTACCCTTCTCTGTTTTTCCTTCTCGTTTCTTGTTGTCTTCTCCCCATGCAGTTTATGCTGAATTCATCTTTCTGGGAATATTCCTGACAGAGATGTTTATAAAATTGTATGGTCTGGGAAGACAGGCCTACCTCAACTCCTCATTCAACTGCTTTGACTGCATTGTAAGATCTTGCACTCCACACACTTCATACATAATAATTCAGATATGTCCTGATGAAGATGTTTTGCCCCCAGTATTTAATCGAGTAATTTAAGAATAAATATTGGTCAGTATAGTCTCAATCTGATACTTGCAGGATTTTGTTTCTTTATTACAAAGTTTCATTATTACTTGACAAACTTGCAGATAATTAAGTGCATGAAAGTTGTTCAGATCAGTATGTTTATGTGTTTGACGCCGCGTTAGCTCTACGTTGCAATAAATAAAAACTGTGCATATTGTTTCTCAGTTATGTTATGTTATGTTATGTTATGTTATGCTTGTCATATGCAGGTTAATACAAGGTCAACAATGCAGTAAAATGTTGAGTATGAGAAAAACCGATATGACTCGAAAAACTAAAGCATGCAATAAGGGTACAAAATAAAGTACCAAAAAATGAAAAAAGAAATATAATATTTACAAGTTGTTTTAATTATTATTATTAACAAGGGGAAACAAAGCCAAGTGATAACAAACCTTTTGTAAAGCTTGAGCAGCACTGTGATAGTTGTAGTGCATCATACGGTGGCTCCAAGAGCTCCAAAAGGTGATGAAAATCTATATTTTCCACAACATCAATGACAGCGTTTCCCCCACCATTATACATGGGGCACCCATCAAAGAACCGAGCGCTCTGCCTACCGAATCGAACTACCCCCGTACTTTTGTCGACACTAACGTAGCACTAAGCTAGTGGCGCGCAACACAGGCGCGCTAGCTAACACGCTAAAGGCAGCACTCACGCTGCCTCTTCCCTCGGTACAAACAGTGCACAGCTCAGATGTGCCTCCGTCCCCCCATTTGTCGACAAAAATCACGGACAAGATGAGTGCCCTTAAGTTTTCTAGGAGAAACTCTAAATGAAATGGTCATCCAGAGCAAATTAATCAGCTTGTTCTGCAAATTATGCTTTTTGGTCAAATTGCTGTCCTGTGGAAACTTGTTTTAAATACAGCACCTCAGACTGAAGAAGTCTTTCGGATGAAAGACGAAACGTTTCTACTTTTTTTTTTTTGGTTTTGTTTTGTTTTTTAAAATGGCCAGAGGACCAGACTTGACTTTTTTCTTGATGTTTTAGAGTGTTGCCCAGCCATGCTAGCATGAAGAGTTAGCTGGGTGAACTTGGTCAACTCAGCCAAGTGTTTGAATTTTAAACATCTAACCAAAGTGGCAACATTAAATGTACCATTATTTCTACTACCATGAAAAATACCCCACTTGCAGATATAAGTTGCTATTGAACTGCTCCCATACCCCCATAGTGCAGACATGTTTGCACATAACTTTACATCTTACAGCAGCTGCAGTGTAGCATGGCACACCGCAGACCTCACTAATGATTATGTTCACGTATGGACTAACATCTGACACAGCTTGCTGATGTGTGCTTCTTATCTGTTCATTAGTTGAATAAATTCATTTTTACCCTTGTTTATGTTTGTGCCAGGTGATAAGTGGTAGTATATTTGAAGTACTGTGGTCCATCATCCAGCCGGGCACGTCGTTTGGCATCAGTGTGCTCCGAGCTCTCAGGTTATTAAGAATCTTCAAAGTCACCAAGTGAGTCACAGAAACTTTTGTGCCTCTTGTATTTAAATAAAGAGCATCATTTTACTTGCATAATACCAAAATTAACTTGTATCTGTTCATCAGGTACTGGGCATCGCTGCGTAACCTTGTTGTCTCTCTGCTCAATTCCATGAAGTCCATTATCAGCTTGCTCTTCCTGCTCTTCCTCTTCATAGTTGTATTTGCCCTGCTGGGCATGCAGCTCTTCGGAGGACAGTCAGTACTCTTTCCTTGTCTCACCTCTCGTCTTAATGAACCTAATTTAATTTTCTTTCTAGAGACGGGCTTCAATTAATTGCAAAGTTATAAGTCATTGTGGCTTTTTGCTCTCTGCCTCTGTGAATTCCACTTCCATGCTTGTCTTTTCATTTCATTTCTGCTTCCTTGTCTTTTTTCTTGCTAGGTTTAATTTTGAAAATGGCACCCCTCCGACCAATTTTGACACCTTTCCTGCAGCAATAATGACAGTGTTTCAGGTGAGCAGTGACAATGTTCTGATGAAAAGAAGACGATAGTGAGAGACGGAGAAGACGATGTCTGTGTGAGGAAATGAATAATTTTCACAAAAGACTCTATAAAAATTATGGAATATTGCTGCTCAATTTCTAACCATCTTTAGTAAGAATGATTGTGGAAAAACTTGTAGTGAAGGAACCCATATTGTGTGGCCTGGTCAAATTTGTGAATGTGAGAATATTTGTGCATGTGTGATAGATCCTGACCGGCGAGGACTGGAACATGGTGATGTACGATGGCATCAAGTCTCAGGGCGGTGTTAACAAAGGAATGGCCTTCTCTGTCTTCTTCATTGTCCTCACACTTTTTGGCAACTGTATCC